>BQNB010131221.1:0-18814 GCA_026074375.1 Tanacetum coccineum
GCCTCTAGGACTTTGTGAAATCTGTAGTCCTAGAAAAAATAATATTTTGCCCATCATCGACATCTTAAACTTTGAACACATTATATTTGAAAATTGGTCAAATAGTTCAGGTGTAGTGGACGCAAAGATTATATCATCAACATAGATTTGTACCAGGAGAATATCTTTGCCTTGTCTTCTGATGAACAATGTGGGATCCACGGTTCCTTTAGAGAATTCTCGAGAGAGTAGAAACTTTATAATAGATCGTACCATGCGCGAGGAGCTTGTTTTAACCCATAGAGAGCTTTCTTAAGCTTGTACACATGATTCTAATTATCTTGATCCACAAACCCGTCCGGTTGGCTGACATAAACTTCTTTGCGCAGAATGCCGTTTAAGAATGTCATCTTAACAACCATTTTATAGACGATAATATTCTTGTGAGCAGCATATACGAGGAAAATTCGAATAGCATCAAGTCTAGCCACTGGAGCATATGATTCCTCAAAATCAATTCCCTCTTCTTGACGGTAACCACGAGCAACCAAGCGAGCCTTGTTTTTCAGAAATCCTCCTAATTTATCAAGTTTCACCTTGTAGATCCATTTTAAAGTAATAACCATCACTTTATCTAGACAAGGAACGAGTTCCCAGACTTCAAGACATTCAAATTCATTAAGCTCCTCTTGCATTACTTCAATCCAACATGCTTGAGTTAATGCGTCTTTATAGTTCTTTGGTTCAACTGATGTGAGAAAGGCATCGTAGTAACAAAATAAGGTTTGTTCATGGAATTAGAGTCTTGTGGAAACAGGTCTTTCGAGTTCACCGATGATGTCGTCTAAAGGATGATCCTTGGTCCATTTGGTAATGTGTTCTGAGTTAGGAGCAACAGTGTGCACAATAGTGGGAATAACGTCCGAAGAAGAAGATGCTTCAGAAACATTTTCTGGAATTGGAATGCCAAAGAATAGATCTTTATTCATGTGTGCAACATCTAAGTCATGATTATATTCTTCAACATCGTTAGGAATGACAGGAGATTGAGTTTCGTGTGTTGTTTGTGAGTTACTAGGTAATGGTGCATCTTGGTCAACGGTTGTTGAGGAAGGTGAACCGGTTGATGCAACGGAAACTGTAGCTACTACTTCAGTAATTAGAGCAATAACTTCAGGGGCTGGTCGATCAACACTTTATGGAGGGTTGAGTAATTCATCAAACATTGGTTGAAACAAAATATCCCAATCGGTTCTTGAAGGTGGTACAAATGGTGTTGAAGGAGGAGGGTTTGGCACGAGTCTTGAACTGATTGTTGCTTGAGTCATTTCATGAAGTGCGGGTTCTAAACTGTTGTGTTCAGAAGCCATATGACCATTTTAAACACATTGAAAGACCAAGTCAAATCATATTGATCACATTTGATTCACTATTCTCCCCTTCAAAAATTGCATATGTGATTGCCATTTTTGATCTAGTGAATTAGAATACAAGCTAATGTACGTTGATCCACTTAATGACTGAACAAGCATTGGTAATATGAAAAATGTTGATGAGAATGGTCAAAAACAAGAAGATTTCTCTTCTTTTGAAGATAAAGCGCACTGAAGCATACACTTTTCTTTTCTTTAAGGAGCAGGGCCTGAAGTGTTATCTACAGACGACATAGCAGTTCTTTTAATCATTTGTGTACATTTGAAGACGATCTCTGTGAAATGTAGACTCTATGGAGAAGTTCATGGCATGGATCATCAAAATGTGCACGTTTTTGTTGTTCATTGACACCTTCAACCTTCTCATAATATTCACACAAAGTTTGATTAACAAATTCAGTTCCATTATCTGTTCTGATTCATCAGATAGGCACTTTAAGCTGTACTTGGATCATCTTGAGAAACTTGATTATAAAATCTGGAGCTTCATCTTTTGACCTTAAGCACTTAACCCATGTAAATCGAGAGTAATCATCGACAATGACGAGGATGTACTTCTTTCCATTAACACTTGCGCGCACGCATTGGGTCCACAAAAGATCCAAGTGCAAAATATAGAGTTTTCTTGTTGGTGTCTTCGGATTTAGGTTTAGTGGGTTTCTTCTTGCTTTTGCATTTGCACATGCAAAAAGAACACAAATGTCCCTTTTCAAACTTAGCTATGGAGACCTCGACAAGACCATGGTATAGCTAAATGGTTGATTTGCAACCGAAAGTTTAGATGAGACTGACTCGGTGCCATAGCCATACTTAGACTTTGAGGCCTTGTGACGAAGTAGACCTAATAGGAGAGGAACGCCCATCATATCTCCCAAGAGACCGAGTATACATATTGTTTCCAGTCAGATCCATCAATAGATCAAACCTTCTAGAATACAAATGAAGGTGTTGGGGTTGGCGAAAAAAGCAACTTCAATGTATCGAATCACAGATTTGCCCAAAGGAGATAATAAGTTATGTCCAGTCCTTCTAATACGTAGCAAACGCCATGATATCGTAACATTCCCAATCTGATAATCACCATATCCCAATATCTTTTTGCCACGTGATCATTTCCGAATTTGACTGTACCTAAAAATTTATTGACGAAATTGGTGAGCTGAGAGCGATCTCTGGTCATATGCTTGGAGCAGCTGGAGTCCAAATACCAGAGAACAATTTACACCTACTGCCAATCATCAAGAAAGGAAGATTGGAACCATCAAAAAATTATGGATCCCCAATTAGATGACTATGTTCCTTTTTGTTAGCAGATACAAATTTAAGAACCTTAGATTTGCTAACAGAAACATTAGTTATTTTATTTTTAGATTTTCCTTAGTTTCTTTCTGTAGTAAACCAATGTATACAACAGAGTTTAGAGGTGTTTCATTATTTAGAGCCAGTTGTGTTTCCTAAGGGTCACTTTCAGTATGTAGTAATCCTAAGTAAAATTGTACGCATTTCCTACTATAGTGAAGGTCTGACCAGTAGGTCTCCAGATATATCCAATATTTATAAACACCTTTCCTGTTGGTTTCCAAACTTTTTTCTTTTAATTTTTCTTAGTAGATTTAGATTTTACACGAGCATTCACAAAATATATAAAAATCAGAACACACAAATCATGATTACAGAAAGCATGCAGCCATTCCACTTGAATACATTTAAGTTCCATAATTCCCATTAAGCTTGGAATGTTGTACAATAAGCAGTACTTTAGGTGCAGACAACATAATCTTTATTTATCAAACATATTTAACATTCCTATGGTGGGCTTCACTTTAATTCTTCTGGGAGTACAACTTGGTATTGTTTGTTGATTCATCTCTTTCTTTGTATTGCTTGAAGGCATGATCCGCTAGCCCACAATAGAACGGTTTTATACTCCAGTTAGAAGACAACATAGGTTTAGTTAGAAATTAAGTTGATGAAGAAGTGGTTTTTTTATGTTTGGTGTTTTCCTAGGGATGTGACGGGCTCAGTGAACTAACTCCCCTTCTTTTTCCTTATTCTTTTTTGGGACAGACCAAAATTTTTTCTCTCCATAATTATTGAAACTTAGGGCATGTTTTACACTGATGTTTTAGCAAATCCTAATTCGTTAGTAACCTACAGCAGCTTCTAAGGGGAAGGGTCTAAGTGGATAATTAGCTTTAACATGTTCTACTAGATCCCTAAGAACTACAGCTTCTTCCTGAGTGTGCTTAATATAGGCAGAGTGAGCTGTCATATTATTCAACAATTTTGGGGTTATTGGTTCCACATCATTCTTAAGAATCTCTGGATCAATATTGTGTTTTGTAACCGCATTATCAACTAGAGATTTTCCTTTAAGTTTCCTTAATTCATCCTTAAGAGCTGTAATTACCAAAAAATTTTCCTGAAGATGAGCATTTAAATCATATATTTCCATAGACTTTAGATTAACTTGATTAATTAATCCATCACATTGTTCTTTGGATCGAATATGTGTTAGTTTAATCGAGTCATAAAGTTGCTTATAGGTCTGTTTCAAATGCACATTCTCAGCAATAAGTTTTGACACCCTATGATCTAATTCAATATTTATTGTTTCAATCTCCTCTAAGTCCTTTTTAATCTTATCCTCATTCATTTTTCCACTTAGAGATTTAATTCTCTCTTTCAAACTTCTTTTATGACTTTGTCATTCTCTTGACTGAATCCTTTCAATTCATTTTCAAACAATTAACAAAACTTGGTGCACTTTGATTGACAACAGAAATTTTCCCTGTTTAAAAATTTCCTGAATAAGTTGAGTATCTCTTCTATAGAAGAGATGAAATGTTTTTTTCAAGAGTGTAAAACTTTTGAAATTTATCGTAAATCTCTTTTCAATGAAAATCCTCTTATTAAGAAGCTTCAGTCTTAATTTTTAGACACTTTTTCCTATCATCTACATTCACAGAAGCATTTTCCACAGAGGAAATTCATATTAATATTCACAATATCTTTGTTAATGACTTGTTCCAAGAGTCGTTTGTTTTCGTTCAAAACTTGATTCATTTTAACTTCAAATGTTTTTAACTCTAAACGATGTTGTTCCACAGCCTGTTCTATTTGATGAAAGACATTTTGGACTTCAGAAAGTTCATCAATCAAATATTGATCGAATGTGTTGAACAAGTCCTTCAGAGCTTTTACAAATAGAATTATTTCATCCCTAACACAAGCTTTTGTATGTTCGAACCCCTACGAGCCCACATGATAGTGGGTCGTGGTTTCTTTCATATTCTTTGACCAACCCACGTCAAAACCAGCAAGATGGTGTTTAAGTTTCTTCAAACTCGTATTAACCATGTTGACTTTAGGAAGTTTTTTTGGAACCTCAACTTTGGTGTCTACTAGAAAGAGTGGGATCTGGAGAATTTACAGAATTTTGAGACCAAAAGGCTTATTCAGCAGATAATTTAGTTTATGGAACAAATCGTGTTTTAAAATCTTGAGAAAGTTGGTTAAGAACAACATAATTGACTGGTGTAGTATTGACTTTCTTTTCTAACATCATAGGATCCTTTTGTTTTAAAAGCATTTTTGTACGACTCTCTTCAGCAAGCATTAGGGTCTCTTTAAAGTCAGGAATCACAATAGCACATGTATTCTTAATGACATTACCATCATAAAGCTTTGGTTCTAATAGCTGAGCTTTCTTTAGATAGAAAGGATTTTGAAAACCTAGAGCTTGTTTAGTGGTATGATCATAGAAAAAAAACAGAGGTTCGTCACATGTGAACGATTTTAGCAGATATGATCTTTTTTAAAAAACCCCAATATTATCTAGTTGTTTGATCTTCATTTCTAAAAACCAATCCTCTCTATCGATGTTCCTGATATCTGTCTTTCCTTATTTCTTAAAAATCATTTTTTGAGAAGAGTAACTGGTAAGCATTAAAGGATTCGCTTATTCTTAAATTTTAGAAAGAGTTTGTTTAATACAGATCATAGCTCTACGAGATTGTGCACTTGAAACTGAAACGTAATCATGTACTACTACCCTTAAATCAACATTTATTCCTACTTTCAAAACTTTAACTTGGTCCTTATTATCTATCAAGCTCTGGCAATTAAAGGATCATTGACACTTTATGATCTAGAATTATCATAGTACAATTTAACTTACTTGGGTAGTTTCAGTTGTACAAAGTTTCACGAGGATAATATTCATGTGCAATCTTTGTTGTGCAGTAAGATTAAGACATTCAGACATGCTACACCCTTCTTGTATTCTAATCACAAATAACTGAGAAAATAATAGAATGATTTAACTGCAATCGACTGCGTTATTTTCAAGACTCAGAATGGTTTACAACATTCAACTGTTCAGAAGACTGCATCGCCTGCATAACTTGATTAATCATATTGTTATTCACATTATCATGATTGTGTACCTTAGCGAGAGCATCTGAACCATAATGAGATAAATTTTCCATGAGAGCAACTTTGGCAGTGTTGAGTTCATCACAATCAGAGTCATATGCATCCAAATCATCAGCTTGATAAGCAGCATTATGAGTAATGACAGTCTGTGTGGCTTGACCTACTATAATTCCTGGATCTGCCAAAAATGTTAGTTCCTCCTCGTGTAGAATTTAACCATTTGCTTGAGCTTGTACCAGCAACACTTTATCCTTAAACCATGAATCATCCCATTTTCTCTTTGGTTTAGTGCACTATTTGGACATGTGTCCTTCCCCTTTGCAATTGTAACAAATAACAGTCCTTTGTTTCCTAGAATTGCTTCCACTGCTCCTGCGAAAATAAAAAATATAAGGTGTTAGGTCCTTGAGTACCGCACAAAAAAGTTTGTCTCCCTTTAATTGGTTGTAAGGTCACTCTCCCATCATTAATGGTAGCTTGTTGCCTAGGGTTTGACAAATTCCTTAGCTAATTATTGGTAGTGAGGTAGAGGAAAGTGACAACAGTAGTCAAGAAATACATCATGTGATTGATGGCATCAATGGGATCATTACCTTTTTGGAACACTAGAACAATTAGATCCGAGTCTGGTTAAGAAAATTCAGGTTGTTGGTTAACTGTGGGAGCATATCCAATTAATGGTGGATGAAGATGGAGAACAAACATAAAGTTTTTAAGAGTTTGTGGTGAACAGATATAAAATGATTGATAATCGTTGGGTGATAAGTGATGAAAGAGGTGTTGATGATATGATGAGTTTGATATTGTTGAGACCGAAAAAAAAGGTGATCCATAATTTGGATACTGATTTTGTGAAACCTTGTGGTTGAAATTAAGTGTTAAGTAGAGTTTTGATGAGTTTATAAGGAAGACTGGTCATCTATTGGTTTGCAACCAAACAAGCTGAAATATGAGTTGCTATTATGCATTAAACGAACCTCATTTGCATGAAATTCATGTTGTCCCACGTAAGCATAAAGTTGATCAATGTTAGTTGTGTGCAAATCCTGAACCAGTTTGACATTTGTCACAAATTTTCTCTACTCAGGAGGAAGAGTATTCAAAAACTTGGTGTTCACTTGAAATTGTTCTAGTTTCATATTTTAGATGTTCATGTCATTGAGTAGTAGTGAAAATATCAAGTAGAAATCACGTAGTGTTTCCCCCTTCTTATAAGCAAACTTATCGAATTCATCATAAAGCTTACACTCTCTTTCCTGTTTCGTCAATGGAGTTCCTTGCATGAGAAGTTGAATTCTTTCCCAAAGTTCCTTGGAAACTTTATGATTGCTAACTAATGCATAGACTTCTGGTGGTAATCCTTGGAGAATTATATTTGTTGCCTTGATATCACAATCATCTTGAACTGCTTCCGTAGCAGATAACTCAGAATATTTCTTTGGTCTAGTCACTCCATGTTCCTCAATTAAAGGCCAGATGAGTGGACCATTTTCAATGGATTCAAGGATCATTCGTCCATGTTGTCTATTCATCATGTATAGCTCCATTATGCTTTTCTAAGAATCGTACATATCCTTTTCCAACATAGGTGGACGATTGTCAGCACCTGAAAGAATCGCTTTGTCAGCAAGAGTTGTCATAGAGAAATTTATGTGTTAATAGATTACTGTTTGATCGAACGATGGTAGAAAGAAATCGTGTTTGATTAAGTTGTCTTTTAAGTGTTTTAATTTCTTGAAACTATACGGGATTTAACAATTCTTGACAAAACCGAGAAAAACAAGTTAATGTTTCACGGGATTTTACGAGTCAAAGAAATAAATAGTATAATTTGAAAACTTGAGTTGTTCGGTTTCAACAAACACAGGTTGTTCAGTATCAACTACAATAGGTTGTTCGGTTCAACTACAATTAGTTGTTCGGTTTCAACTACAATTAGTTATTCGGTTTAAACTACACTTAGTTGTTCGGTTTCAACTACAATTAGTTGTTCGGTTTCAACTACAATTAGTTGTTCGGTTTCAACTACAATTAGTTGTTTGGTTTCAACTACAATCAGTTGTTCGGGTCAGTTGTTCGACTTCAGTTGTTCGACTTCAGTTGTTCGACTTTAGTTGTTCGACTTCAGTTGTTCGACTTACACTATTTCGAAACCCAAAAGTTTTAAAACACAAAAAGACACCTTTTTTATGGTTGTTTTGCAAAAATACTTGTACAACTAGTGTTACTAAACCTATAGGAACAAGAAAAATGAGAACTTTAAGGTTTTTAAGCCGAATAATTTAAAATCAAGATTTTGTTCTTTCTAAAGTTTTCAAACACAAAGATGACCAAAAATGATATTTTTCTAGATTCAAAGCTTCTACGCCTATATCCTAAAGATACTAGATCAAATTTACCAAGGTAAATGATCTTTTAGTGTACACAATAGCTTTGAAAACAAGAAAATAAAATAAAGATAAAGGACGATTTTTTGCAAGAACACGCGAACCAAAAAAATTAACACAAAAACTAAACACACCACTCCATGGCTCTTGATACCAATTGAAGAATATGAGTAATCTTTAACAACAAGAACAAGAACTAGAGAGAGAAAGTAGGAAGGAAGGGAGTATTTCTAGTGATAGAAAGTAAGAGAAAAGAAATGCATTAACTATGTGAAAATTACAACCAACCAACCACCTCTCCAAGGCATGGAGAGGTGTTTATATACTTACAATGGATCATGGGCTTGGGCCTTCATGGGTTTATCCATGGGATTTTAGCTAACTAACTATGTAAGTTTCTAAAAATTAATTAACGAGCTAACGACTGTTATCTATGGAAGTGACCGACACTTTCGTGTTCCTAACATGTAGCGATCTATTTTTTTCTCTAGATCTATGTAGCATAATTTTAAATCATATTTTTTGTGTATAGTGTGAGTAGTTATGTATTTTTTGACCGTCCCTCATCAGTTAAATAGTGTTAGATGGTGATAAACCCTGTAGCAGGTATTGTATTATTGATATGTTTTTATAGTGTTATATGGAACATACTAGAAATCATAAAACCCTAATGGACCCAACCCACAAACCGGGCTTGGGCCTAATCCATCTAATACTCCTCCGTAGTACAAGCGGCGAAATAGCGAAAGCTCAGACTGGGGAAAAAAACAAATAAAACATTAAAACAATAAAAACAATATGATTGTGTGAATTTGTGACCTTAGCGCAAATCAACCACACAAATCACAGTTGTGTGGATTTGTGACCTTAGCACAAATCACCAACATAAATTGTGTGGATTTGTGACCTTAGCACAAAATCACCAACACAAATCACGCGCGGTTGTGTGGATTTATGACCTTAGCACAAATAACACAAATCACTAACAATTGACAAAACATAACTTCTTTTTTTAAATAATATAAAATAATAAATAGAAAAAAAAACACCACAGAACTCCTTGGGTAGTTCCATCCTTCTTGAAGACCTATTGAGAATTAGCTTCCATATCGGCTCTTCTTTTTCTTTTGTGTCATCTACTGCTCAATTGATAGAGGAATTGATATGCATGCTCTCTCTTTTGTGTCGGCTACTGCTTTTTTCTACTTTTTCATTAGATGGATTAGGGTTTGACGGGATTGTATAAAAGAGGCGGCTCAACTTAGCCACCTAGGTCTGAGGATCAGACCCACTCTGATACCATGTTAGATGATGATAAACCCTGTAGCAGGTATTGTATTATTGATATGCTTTTATAGTGTTACATGGAACATACTAGAAATCATAAAACCCTAATGAACCCAACCCACAAACCAGACTTGGGCCTTAGATAGATTAGGCCTAGGCTCGGTTTGTGGGTTGGGTCCATTAGGGTTTTATGATTTCTAGTATGTTCCATGTAACACTATAAAATCATATCAATAATACAATACCTGCTACAGGCTTTCTCATCATCTTTCATGGTATCAGAGGCCATTATAGATGTCACACCCTGCCAAGGCGGAAACACGAGGCGTAACGTCATGGGTATCATCACAACACAATGGTGTGAATAATAGAGAGAACTAAAATGCATTAAACAAAACGAAAATAGACACAAAGTGTCATGACAATACCAAACACAAGAAAAAGGGGTTTTGTATTGAGGTAAAAGAGTCACTCCAATACAAAGGCATAAACAAAATATTCCAAAACCTAAAACATTCAAAGTATTAATCCAAATAAGGTGCGAAAAGAAAACTAGGAGATAAACTCCGCATGCAAGCCTACGGTCCCACTAGACAAGCTTCCTAACTTCACTTTCCTCAAGATGCTCACCTAAAAATAATGCTTAAAACGTCAATAATAATGTTGGTGGGAGTCATAGGTTTTAGACACACAATATTACTCGCTTTCACTATGATTATCAAAACAATGTAGGACAATAATGAACTATCATGAACCTATGCTAGCATGCAACATAATCCAATCAACATATTTCACATACTTAAATTCACATTTGGGCTTAGAATAGCTGGCATTATAAGCAACCAAGCTCACCCAGAATGTACCACACAAACATATTCACATACTGGGTAGGCATACCCATTCGATCCCATAGTACCATAACCAACACTGAGTAGGCGTACTCATCTGATCCCAATCAATATCACAAATAACACTGAGTAGGCATACTCATCCGATCCCAATCAATATCAACATGTATCACATAGTCATATAATAGTCATGTAATGTCCATACTCATTTAAAACATATAATCACAACAATGAAACATTTCAAAACATTTGCATCATTTCAATCCCAATAAAAAACAAAAAAATGAGACTATGAAACTCACCTGATGCACTGCTACTTCACAAATTCCTTGAAATCAACTAAGCATAAATAAAACACGTGTTACACGCAATTAGGCTAAATGCCCATGATGATGTAATAATCAATTGATAGACTTCTATTTTCATATTATGATTATAAACCCTTTACCACACTTCTCATAACTCACTTATACCCTAATACCGTTAATTTATTTATCTAAGTTTTCCAGCTTTTCAGCAGAATTTTATTGTCACTTCATGACTACACATAAAATACTAAATCATCAAATTGTTTTTCCCTACTTCATTCCCTACCTTCCTAATAGGTTATGAACTACTGTGATTTTTTTAGAAAAAATAATATTGAGTCTACCTATTTTATAAAAATTCAACATACAAACTACTCAAATTCCGATCTGAACGCACACCAAAAAGTTTGATTTTTCTAAAGACAATGTTTTAGGACTTATTCTTTGAGCTAGAGTTAATAGACACATAAAATATGATCTCTGATTTTTTTTCAAGCCATAAATCAACTTCTAAGTAGGGGTTTTACTCCCCGAAATCAGACCCAAATCTGACATGAATTTACTGTTTTGACAACTTTTCTTGTAAAAATTATTTGACTAACTTCCCTACCTCAAAACTTTTCGAGGCTGGACTTTTTGAAAACTAGACTCTCTGAACTTAAGTTAAGGCATAAGATTCATAGCATAACTCGTTTTTATCAATGAGATATCATTCGATCAACATGGCCTAAAATTCTGTCAAACCTTAATTTTCAAATTAACGCGTTCTAATCTAAATCGTTTACACCAACATGCTCTAAATCTATTACCGAACACACCCATATAGCTTTATATCATTAATTTACAAAAAATTATAAACCCTAAATTTCTCCTCAATAAATTACAGATTATAAATATTTAAACAAGAACTTAATTAAAATCATACATAAACCTTTCACCCGATTACACTTGAATCACCACCTTGGTTCTTGATAAAAAAAATTATTCTTCTTAGGGTTTCAACCGGCCAAAGGGAGAGAGAGAGAAAAAAAATGATTTAGGATTTTTTTGATTTTGTATTTATAATACCTAGTTTCCTAATTGTAATCAAATTAGTTTTCCTTTTTTCCCTTTTCCTACTTTCGGCCGAACAAAACACCCCTTTAAATTTTTTTATTTTTTTATTAATTATTATTAAATACACATTTACCCTCATTTTTTATTATTATAAAAATCCTTTATTAATTTTGCAAACTTTTTAAATAAAAACTAGTTTTAAACTTACTATTTATAAATTTTATTTCATAAATTACTTTTCTATATTAGAAATACTAATGCTTATCAAATTTAAATACTAGACTTAATTCATTCCTAGAAATACATTATATACTCTTTACGCTCATATATCAATTATTCACCGAATTACACGATAACGCATAAAATCATGCTATCATTTTCATTGTCACAAAATCTGAACGAAATAAAATAGCTACCAAAACCACAATTCAATCACTAATAGATGAACACGCATCACGGATTGATATCAAATACTTATATAAGATCACATAAGCACATAATTATAACACATATAAATACCTTAGTCAACTCTAACGGTTTGACTAACCTGCTCAAGTCACGGTTGTCACATTGAATGTGCTTCTTTTTGCTTTACCCAATTCACAAGATGAACACATTTGATCCTTGACATATTTCAATTTTGGTAAGCCATTCACAATATCCTTTTAGAAAAGCAGATTGATGATATCGAAGTTAAGATGAGAAAGTCTACGATGCCATAACCATGTTTAAGTTGGTGATGCCTTTGCCATGAAACATGTTAGAGTTGGTGAAGATGTTTCTTGAAATGAGATTGTGTAGAGATTAGATCCACGATTACCCGTAAGTAGGTCGTTTCCCTAAAGATCTCTAACAAATTGTGGAAACTAGAAGGGGGGTTGAATAGGTTTTACCGTTTTAAAATTAAAACTTAGATTGTTGACTTATGTGAACTCAAGAGATATACACAAGTGTATATGATAGCGATGCAATAATTAGATAAACAATCTACAAAATATGAACAAGTAAAGATAAGAAAGATCAAACCGATGACATAATGATTTATAGTGGTTCGGCTACGAAGCTCCTCTTCACCCTACTTCACTCCCCAAGTACCCAACTTGAGAGTTATCTTCACTATGTCAACAATCTCCCTTTAGGCGGAGAAAACCATACACGTCGCTTACACTTTTTCCGGTACTAAGCTAAATACCCAGAATGGGCGACCTACATTTCCTTCCATATAGTGCTTTAAACAGAGCACATCGAATACTCGAATGGTAACTATTATTATAAGAAAATTCAGCTAACGGCAGATGAACATCCCAACTGCTACCAAAGTCGATCACATACGCTTTTAACATATCCTCCAATGTCTGAATTGTACGTTCACTTTTTCCATTCGTTTGAGGATGATAAGTCGTACTCATATCTAATCGCGTCCCTAAAGCTTTCTGTAATGTTTGCCAGAAATGCGATGTAAACCGTCTATCTCGATCCAAAATAATCGACATAGGCACTCCATGCCGTGTGACGATCTCATCAATGTACAACCTTGCCAACTTCTCCATACTGTAATCCTTATGGGTCGCTAGAAAATGAGCTAACTTGTTCAGTCTGTCGACTATTACCCATTTTGTATCATGCCCACTCTTCGACCTAGGTAGCTTCGTAATAAAATCCATAGTGATATTATCTTATTTCTACTCGGGTGTCTCTGATTGTTGCAATAACTCCGAACGCCTTTGATGCTCAGCCTTTACTTTCGAACAAGTTAAACATTTGCTAACCTATGTAGCGATATCCCTATTCATACCCGGCCAACAATACATATCACGAAGAACATGGTACATCTTATCCGCTCCCGGATGCACAAAATACCTAGTCTTATGAGCTTCCTCCATGAGTATGGTTCTCACACCTCCCACTAATGGAACCCATATGCGATCCATAAAGTACAAGCTCTCATCTTCTTTCCTTTCCATCTGCTGGTCTAACTCGTGTAATCTTTATGCTGGCACCGTATCTCTCCATGAACCGCCTCACTCTGGTATGCATTATCATTCTTTTAACTCCAGACTGAATTGGCAAAGTCATTGCTCTTACAACGTCTAGGTTTTCACTACTCTTGCCTACTTAAGGCATCCGCTACTATGTCGCCTGGGTCCCTGGATGGTAGCCAAATCACACACTTATAGTCGCTGAATACTCACTCCACCTCCTTTGATGCTAATTCAACTCCTTCTGATTGAATATGTGTTGAAGACTCTTATGATCCGTATAGATGACACTCTTCATTCTGTACAAGTAATGCCTCCAAGTCTTAAAAGCAAACACTACGGCTCCTAATTCTAGGTTGTATGTTGTATAATTCTTCTCATGGATCTTCAATTATCTTGATGCATAGGCAATTACCTTTCCTCTCTGCATGAGTACACAACCTAATCCTTGATTCGACGCGTCATAGTAGACTACAAAATCTTCAATTCTTTCAAAGTCTGGAAAGCCTCTTCCTGCTCCGCGCCCCACTCATACTTCTTGTTTTTCTGAGTCAACTAAGTAATGGGTTTAGCAATCTTAGAGAAGTTCGTGATAAAACGTCGATAGTACCTAGTTAACCCCAAAAATTATAGTATCTCGAACGGCGTTATAGGATCTTTCCAGTTCTTTACTACCTCAATCTTACTTGGGTCTACGTGAACACCGTTATGATTGACCACGTAATAGAGGAAATGCACTTCTTGCAACCAGAACTCGCACATGGAAAACTTAGCATACAACCTCTCCTTCTTTAGCAGCTCCAATACTAACTTCTAATGAACCTCATGATCCTCCTTAGTCTTTGAGTAGATCAAGATGTCATCAATGAATACAATGACAAACTTATCTAAGTACGGTTTGCAAAACCCGGTTCATTAAGTCCATGAAGACCGCTGGTGCATTGGTTAACCCAAAACGCAAAACCGTAAACTCAAAGTGTTCGTATCGCGTTCTGAACGCAGTCTTTGGGATATTATCCTCATGCACTCTAAGCTGATGATAACCCGACCGAAAATCTATCTTAGAGAAATAACGCGCTCCTTGAAATTGATCGAATTAGTCATCGATCCTTAGGAGAGGGTAACGGTTCTTGACGGTCAACTTGTTCAATTCTCGATAATCTATGCACATGTGCAATGAACTGTCCTTCTTATTAACAAACAATATTGGTGCTCCCCACGGAGAATAACTTGGCCAAATTAAACCTTTATCTTGCACTTCTTGTAGTAGTTCAGACAACTCTTGCATTTTCGAGGGTGCTAGTCGATATGGAGACTTCGCAACCGGCGTCGCTCCAAGAATTAAATCTATTCGGAACTCACCTTTTCGTTGCGGTGGTAATCCCGACAAGTCTTTCGGAAATACATTAATGAAATCTCATACAATGGGAATATCACTTAACTCCGGTTCATCTGTCTTCGTGCTCATTAGTGTTTTCGTGCCTCATAAAGTACGTTCCCTTTGAACTCGAAGTATCTCACCACCTTCCATCAATATCCTAACCACCTTCTCATGACATACTATCTCATCCTTATTCTTAGACAACCAATCCATCCCCACAGACACATCAAAACTTCCATGACCTAACGGTATCAAATCTATAGTGAATAAGGAATTTCCTAGTTATAGTTTGCAGTCATGGATAATCCTATCAACTTCTTCTTTCTTATCATTAGCTACTTCTATTACATATCCAGAGCTTACAATACTAGGTTTCACATTTAGTAATGGCGCAAATTTAGTGTAAATGAAACTATAATCAGCTCCAGAATCAAATAGTACAGTAGCAAAGTGATCGTTTAAAGAAAAAGTACCGATCACAACCTTAGGATCCTGCAGGGCATCGACTGCATTCACACTAAAGGCCCTTCCTCTAGCTTGATTCCCATTGTTCTGGGTATTTCAGTTTCCCTCCAAAGCTAGAAGGTTTCCTGCTTGACTAGGTGCGCAGTTCAACTTAGGACAAGTATTGCGAAGATGTTTGGAGCTCCCACATTTACAACAAACCCTCTAATTATTTCCCATCCTAACTGTACTAACTGGCGCCACCTGCTTAACCGACGCTCGACAATCTCTAGCAAAGTGACCTGGTTTCTGACAGTTGAAACACAACCTACAAGGTCCACTTTCTGGATGATAAGTAAAACACTTAGCACACTTAGGATATGCGCCCACATTTACATTTCTAGGAGGAGCTGTCGCCACAAATCCTTCTCCTACTTTTGCCTTCTTATTATCTTTCCATGAACCTCCTTGTTTACTTGTTTCTTCCACTTCCTTTTTTTCTCACTACTCCTTGTCAACGTACCACAACAGACCGCCTCATCAGTAAGTGTCCCAACCGTAAGAATAGCACTATGTATCGTAGTTGGTTGAGTTTCTTACTACTCCTTGTCAATGCACTACGACTCAGGAGTCACCAAGTGTGGGACTAGTTTTGTCAACTCATGGAACCGATTAGTATACCTCGCATGATTAGCCCCAACCATAGTATGATTCCATAATTCACTCTCCAACTTCTCCATTTCGTTACTTGGACAAAACTCTTCCATAAGCAACGCCTTAAACTGAACCCATGTCATTCCCAAAGCAGCTTCACGACCCATTGCCTGAACCAGGGTGTTCCACCAAGTCAAGGCCTTATTTATGAACGAGCTTGCATCATACTTTACCTTTTAATTTTCTGCACATCGACTATTTTCTATTACCGATTCCATTTTCTCAATCCACCTAGTAACTGCTACCTCACCACCTTTCCCATCATAGTCTCGGGGATTACAAGCCAAGAATGCCTTATAAGAACATCCATTTTTTGCACCATTAACATTCCCACCGTTAGCATTTGCATTGTTCACATTATTAGTTACTTGTGTGACGATTTGAGGAATGAGGTTTTGCAATTGTTGCATGATGATAGCAGCGATGTCGGGGTTCTCGTCGTTGCTAGGGCCGCTTTGTCAGTTTGGAGCCATATCTATATAAGATAAAATTTATATACATTAGACGATATAATAAGGATTTCCAATCCCATAATCTTATCATACTCTACACATTACCATATACATACAGGTATAACCATCATATAACGTGTCAACATCAATCCATGTAATCATGCTTGCAAGTCCACTTGTGTTGTGGAGCATGTATAATTATGTTGGCTACCAGAATTATAGATGCCCCCTTTCACAAGTGTTCTCCCTCCTATGACGACATTTCTTGAGGTTAACACACCACATAACATATAATTCAAATCATTCAACTCATCACACACGGAAATAATCCAACAAATACTTAAGTCATAATATTAAAATACTTGAAAATCCAAAAGTCAAAAGTAAACATTCCTAAACATAGCTCCAACCATAAAAAAATAAACTAAAATTTTCAAATCATGAAACGAGATAGGTAGTCGGGTAACATATAGGTAGGAATAGCTAAGATGAATATGGTTTGGGTCGAACGTCACTCTCACAATTATCTTCCATCTCCTTACACTTGGGTTCACTCCTTGCTGTGGACTCTAGATCTGCACCTGCTTCATTGTCGAATGGTGAATAACCTGTAGACTCGGAGTTTGACCCCATTTCTGACGCCTCCTTTGATCCCTTCTTTTCCGACTCTTCCTTTTCCTCTTCTTCCTCCTCTTCCTCCTCTTCTTCCTCTTCTTTTTCTTCCTCTTCTTCCTCTTCTTCATCCTCTTCTTCCTCTTTCTCCTTAGATGATGTGTATCCTGAAAATTCAGAGATTAAGCCATCCTTTAAGATCATTCTTATTCCTTTTTCATGATCCATTTTCATTCCAATTTTCTCATAATTAACTTTTCCTCAACTCGGCACAGATACAGTTCAATGGGCCCTTATAGCGGTTCATCTGTTTTATTCTAAGCCCTGTCTCTGGGTCCTTATAGCGCTTAAGTCTAGTTGGGAAAACGATTCCCCAACAAAATTTCTTATGGGTAGGAGGAGACATGACTAAAATAATAAGATATTAGTATATATTATATTAGATAATAGTAGGAAAAAATAGAATAATTAAAGCTTTCGGATAAGAGAGAAAATATGATACTTACATAATTAAACACTTAAACCCTATAATGTAGCTATATGAAGGACTCCTAGGTTAGTCTAGGTTCAACCACCTACTTCTCTATAACCATTGGCTCTGATACCAATCTGTCACACCCTGCCAAGGCGGAAACACGAGGCGTAACATCATGGGTACCATCACAACATAATGGTGTCAACAATATAGAGAACTAATGTGCATTAAACAAAACGAAAATGAACACAAAGTGTCATGACAATACCAAACACAAGAAAAAGTGGTCTTGTATTGAAGTAAAAGAGTTACTCTAATACAAAGACATAAACAAAATATTCCAAAACCTAAAACATTCAAAGTATCAATCCAAATAAGGTGCAAAAATAAAACTAGGATATAAACTCCGCATACAATCCTACGGTCTCACTAGCCAAGCTTCCTAACATCACTTTGCTCAAGATGCTCACCTGAAAATGATGCTTAAAACGTCAATAATAATGTTGGTGAGAGTCATAGGTTTTAGACACGCAATATTACTCGCTTTCACTGTGATTATCAAAATAATGTAGGACATTAATGAACTATCATGAACCTATGCTAGCATGCAACATAATCCAATCAACATATTTCACATACTTAAATTCACATTCGGGCTTAGAATAGCTGGCACTATAAGCAACCAAGCTCATTGAGAATGTACTGCACAAACATATTAACACACTAGGTAGGCATACTCATCCGATCCTATGGTACCATAACCAACACTGAGTAGGCGTACTCATCCGATCCCAATCAATATCACAAATAACACTGAGTAGGCGTACTCATCAATCCAAATTAATACCACAAATAACACATAGTAGGCATACTTATCTGATACAAATTAATACCACAAATAACACTGAGTAGGCGTACTCATCCGATCCGAATCAATACCATAAATAACACTGAGTAGGCGTACTCATCCGATCCCAATCAATATCAACATGTAGCACATAGTCATATAATAGTCATGTAAT
>BQNB010131222.1:0-17512 GCA_026074375.1 Tanacetum coccineum
GCCGAGAAAGAATTGAATTTCTAATCAACAAGTTGGGTATGCGAAGTTTTACGCCGGAGACTCTGAAAAAGTTCGAATATCCTTTGTATCATATGTATATAATATAACTCAGAAAAACCAAAAATATTTTCTTTTTATATAAATTTTTCAAAAACAAAATACAAAATTAAAAAATGAGAAAAATACAAAAAGAAGTTTTCAAATGGCATGTCTTCTGAAAATCGATAACATTTACGGTCTTAGAAATGTCATTCAACAATGATACGAGCCTGTAAATGAAGTTCGAGCAGAAGTTTCTAATGTTTTCAAAACATGCCATATGGCTTGCTATTATTTCAGATAGTAACCCGCTTTTCACCTTGAGGAAAACATGTCGTCTAAAAGACAGTTGTTCCTAACAACGGGAATTTATTCTCGGGCATGGTCTACTCTATGACCATGCAAAGGCTTGTGTTTACTTTGCAACACAACCCGTGCTTCCTATATTTCCATAAGTGTACGTGTCAGTGCGCTTATGTGTTAAAATAAGAGAAATCTTATTTTTATTGGTAAAAAGTTGTCTTCATAATGAATCAGTGTTTTCAGTAATCACAAAAAGATTTTTCAAAGACAATTCGACCACTCAAACAATGACAACAGCTCTTTAAATAGAAAACGGGTCTTTATTTGAGGGGGAGAAATTGTCATCCAATAATCTTTTAAAACAGTCTTTCAAAATAAGTCATGGAATAAACGGATAAAGTTTTGAATAATGACGGATAATAATTTCAAGGGGAGTTAATTTATATTAACTACAAGAGCTTTAGATGTCATTTGTATAAATCTTTATGGACTTATTTGCAATTTGAGACTTAGTGAATTCAGGCTTTAAACTACAGACGATCAATATTGCCAACACCTCATAGTTTGTAAAAGACTTAGGAATGCTTGGAAATACTTTCATAGTTTTAAAAGCCTTGAAATTGATTCTCACGGACTAGATTTAAGCTTATTAATTCCTCAAACACGATCTCGAATCTGTATGCGTATAAGGTTTTGCTGATTTCGACGTGTTGAAACCAGCAAGGGGGAAGGAGTAGATGTATACTTGATAGTGTTCTTGGACTTATTTTGAGGTTAGCTTCTTTTGTCTTTTGAGGTTAGCTTCTTTTGATTTTAGGCTGTTTTGAATCTTTCGGGTGCACTATTTCAATCACATGGTGGAAGAGACATCTCGTCATTAGTCAGTATGCATCATTTGAGTCCCCAGGGGGAAGTGTTGAGAGTATAATTATTGAAAACGTGAGAAGAGTTCTTTCTGATTCAATTAATGTTTACCTGACCGGTCAATCCCTAAGCTTATTCTTAAAAGAAGTAGATATATTTGATAGAAGAGGTACACATAGGTATGATGTTTCCTTTAGATTGTCAGTATCCTGTAGGAATAAATGTCTTCTTCCGAGACTTAGTTGACTTGGGTGTTACAATTTATATCATAACTATCGTGAAGAGAGAAATGCGCTCATCCAGGACTTAATTGACTTAGGTGTTGCGGTATCAAATTCTTGAAAGGGTTAATTGTGTACTTCGGATATATGGGCTTTATACATCAAGACTGCTTCATACTCGAAGTTCTCAATCTACTTAAGAAAGGATTGCTGGTTTAGGGGGAAGCTAAGACAACATCAACACTGACATCACCAACCTCACAAGCTCAAGTTACATATGTATCTGAATCTGTTTCATACTCGAAGTTTGAAGCAAAGACTTTCGTAACTTGGAAAGAAAGTTGAAGCAATGCCGAAGAGTGCTTGGACAGAGAAAGATCAGATTGACAACTTCTTAAATGAAAGAAGGTTAATGAGGAGCTTAGATAAGTTCGTTGGTAGGAGATTGTACGAAGGAGACCTACGGTTTCTATAAAAGACCATATGATTCTATCATATGATGTTTTCATCATTCAGGTCAAACCTCGTACATATTAATCTTTTGATTTTGTATATATGTAGTGTAGACTTAATGATGATAATAAGGAGTGCTCGAGTATAAAATTTTCAAGAATTTCTTAGTAAATTCAAATTTTTTCAAATTATTGTACTCAGCACTGTCTTATATACCCTCAAAAATTAAGGGGGAGCATTAAAATGTTCCTATTAGATATTGTGTAACATTTTGTCCCTGAACGTTTAATCAATTGATATCTAAAATATCAAGGGATTAACATTTTGGATAAGGGGAGAAAATGTGATTAAACTGAATCTAATTTGTATTGAAATGTGATCATATAAAATGGACTCAATGCACTCCACACTTAGCATGTACTACGATTACGATGCACATGTTAAGGGGGAGCTTTTAGTGATGATGAAAAACTCTCAAAGTGTAAATCTTTTGATATTTATATCAAACACTTTGATTGAACTTTTCAATGATTTTGGTTTTGATTGTGATGGAATACCCAAAAGACCGACCATGTACTTAAATTTATGAAGTTATAAGGTGGTTAGGCATAGGTATTCAAATCCCATGATCCAGCCAGAACCGAAGGGATCTACCCAGGGATATCCACTAGATAGTGTAGAAGTCCTTAGGTATGATACAAAAGGAGAAAAAGTGAGAATCGGGAATAATGCCGACTGAGATGGAGCTAACACTGGAACAAACCCAACAAGGTGTTAGTTATGAAGTCTCGGTAAGCATTAAAGGGGTTGAAGAATGAAAAAGAAATGTAAGGATAAAGGGTGAAAAGAAAGAAGCCCTCCATACACTTAGGCAGAAACCGGGTCAATACATAAACTGTCAGAAACACTAAGTTGTTGTCTAACATTGAAGACAGTCATGGACCCAGTGACGCTATGCACAACCCTCCCTAGCCACTCAAGGTCTCTCAACAGACTCTTGTTTCATTTCTCACAGAGATTACACGCATTTCTATTGACTTTCTCACTCTGAGTTAGTTGATATTGAAAAGGTGGCAGTCTGCTCCAGCCTCCGATCACTAAAACCAAAGTGCACTATTGAGTCTAGAGCCAAAAGAGATCATCCATAAATCTCATTAGGACACTTGTCAAAATTATGCTTGCTAAGTCACACAATGTGAATAACAAGATATATATTAAGAGTCCTACGCATTATCCTTGTGATTTTGCCAGAACATCCGAGTGATATTATTCACAATGAAGATGGAAATCCTGCTTGAGCCAACATCAAACAAGCTCATGGTAGGTGACTTGTGCGATTCTATATGAATCAAACTTGTGACAACTGGAAAGAAACGATGGTGCGATTCTATAAGAATCAAACTTGTTCCAGGTTATGAATTGACGATTGATGATGAATTTTGAAATGATTAACACTCTCGATGTGTCACAAAACCACTTTAGCAAAGTGATACGTCGATTGATTTTCAAATCAATTTTTTATTTCAATCGGTGAGATAGTAACTCACTGGTTCACTCTTATCATGCTGTCTGCTTTGAGATGTTTCGATAATGAGAACATGCTGAGTTTGATGAATCTGATACACATGTGTTAGAAAGATTCGAAACTTCAGCTGGAAATCCTGTCAAGGAGATTCTTCTTAAATTGAATCTACCTGATCACAGGTCGATCCTCACGGATTCGAAGGTTACTCCAACCAAACACGGGCGAATGACAAAGCCATATTCGTCCCCCCGCTTTATTGCTAACTGTTTTAATGCATGATACTTAATGATGGAGGTGAAGGTACCTGATTCCAGCTGACTCACAAGATTCATAACCACATGCTCATACTCGACCGACAAACATAAAGACATCATGAAAGCTCAAGCACATGTTTCAAGACTTTCGCTACTCTGATACCGTACGTCTTTCTTGAAGTGACAAAGTATTAAAGTCAAAGAATTTCAAAGAAGTTTTCGTCACTCTGATACCGAACGTCTTTCTTAAAGTGACGAAGTGTTAAAGTTAAAGAATTTCAAGAAAGATGCAACATTAAAGCTTTTCAAGTCAACAAATCAAGAAAGGTATGAGCATGTCGGTCCAGAAGTCACAAGTTCACAAGATGGCCAAGGTCACAAGATGGTAAAAAAGAGATTATGCTTGGTTGATGATCTCAAGGTATTCAAGATCATATTCAAGACAAGCTGGGGAACAAGCTCAAGACCTAAAGTCTATGATTACTACATCAAATCACAAGTTAATGATTAAAGTTAAACGAGAACAAGACTAAAAATAAAGCATAGTATGCTAGGTTTAAGTTTTTTTTTTAAATGGAGCGACCTCCCTTAGGGGGACATTGTTAGGAATACGAAATTCCTAGGAAAGTGTCGGTCGCTTCCATAGATAACAGTCTTTAGCTCGTTAGGTAATTTTTGGAAACTTACATAGTTAGTTAGCAAAGGCCCATGGATAAACCCATGCAAGCCCAATCCCACTTGTTCATTGTAAGTATATTAACACCTCTCCATGCCTTGGAGAGGTGGTTGGTTGATCATTTTTCATACATTTCAATATATGTTTTCTTTCTCTCTCTAAGTGTTCATCCAACCCTTTCTCTCACTAAAACAACTTGCCTCCTCTTTCTATGTATGTTATATGATTATTCTTCATACTTGTTTTCTTTGTGAATCATTTAAAGATACAACTAGTTGGTGATATAACATGATAAGTAAGATGTTTACAACAAAATATAGAAAATGAAAGTATGAGAAAGATTGTAAAACCTTGAAGATGAAGTGTGGCAAGATTGGCTAGTTTAACACCTAAATCAAACCTCAAATTATGTTTGATTACCACTAAACCCTTTAGAACTACTAGTCTTGTATAACCCTTAACCAAAGCTTAAAAAACCTTTTTCTTGGGACCTTGTGGCTGTCAAAATTTATGGGATAGATGAGAGAGTTTGAGTGGTTTTTGGATGATGAAATGAAGAGAAAAGTGATCAAGTGTATGTATAGGAAATGTATATCAACTAGGTAGGAAAATATCTAGAGACAAGTAAATATAAACATTTATAAGGACATGGGGAGGATGAGGGGGCGTGGGTTTGTAAGAGGGGGAGTGGAGGTTGAGTGTTGGGTGAAAGTGTATGACTTGCTGTAAGAATTTGGCCAAATCGTCTTACTAGTTGCTAGATTTGTGTAAGTATTAAATTTTGGTGTAATTTGTGTATAGAAAAGGTCTAGGGCCGGTTTTTCTTTGATAAATGGGAAGAAAATATTTAATTTTTGGTAATGTATAAGTATTTAGGGTATTGGTAAAGTTGACATGGTTTATATGTATGCACGAAAGTTCATAATGCAAAACGTAAGCGTTTTACGTAAAGCTCGCAAAATAAAATATGAAAAATTATAAATTATCATCGTAATAGTCATACAACCCATGTTTGACATAAACTTATATTTATTTAATGCAGGTTTACGTTTAAAGTTGTTTTTCAGTTTATGCGATTTAACTTAATGGTTATAATTAAAAGTCACACCCCAAAAATTTTAGGTTAATATTTTAAACTTTTTCGATCATTATTTTTGATTTTTATACTTTACGTTTGAATCTGGCAGTTTACCGGGAAGTTAACCCGCGTAAATATGAAAAACGTCATCGGACGCGTTTTGACTTTGGATTTTGATTAGTTTAGATATTAAATGGGTTATTTTATCTTTTATAAGTGTTTCGTAGTTTACGTTCACTCCCGGTATTTATTTTTACACTTTAACGTTTAAATTACGTTTTTCGCATTTTTGACCTAACGGAACCCCGGAAACCCGAAATCTTTTCGTGTAAACTTTAGTTATCGTCCATCTCATATTCATAAGCCAAAAATTTCGTTCGTGTCCCCCTCTTGTCATATTTTGGACGCCTAAAGCCAAACCAAATGCACCATAAGACTTGAAATTAAATCAAAGGCATATTTTTTTTGAAAATCCCATGCATGTGATGGATAGTGACACATGAGAGGGTCATCCTCATGCACACTTATCATGATAACTAATACATGTGATCCCTTACAAGAGTGTAAGAGGTGAATGACCACCTTTGACCTTAAAAATACAAATAAGAGTATAAGTCATGAACCAAAAAATTTTGCTTGGTCTTGCCCTTGCGTACCCAAAACCGGACGCACCATGGTCCAAAAAGGAGTGGCTCAAGCCACTTAACTTAAGCCAAGGACCCATAAAACCCTAATTCACACCTTATATAAACCTCACTTTGCAAGACTTAGGTCATTTCATACACTCCTTGCCTCACCAAAAACATTTTCTCTCCTCTATTGGTTCCAAAAACCCATGGCTAACCACAAGCACCATAAACATTCCATATATTTTGATTTCCTTCAAGATACAAGCATTATAAGTTCATCTCTAGTCATATCTAAGGTGGTTTGAAATATTAGTTCTTTGATTTAAAGGTTTTTCTTTAAGATCTAAAGTTAGGGTTTCAAGATTTGTTGTTGGGTTTTATAGATCTAGTATTTTGGGGTATAGATCTTGTGATTTCTCTACTTGTTCTTTATTCTTGTAAGTGTCTTGAATCTTTTATTGTGGTTTACTTATGTTCTTTCATATATGTTCAAGATCCATACATCCACATGTTGTGTTTTAATTTTTGAAAGATTATAAAACAAGATTTTATAAATAATGATGTTACTTTGTTTCACTAGTTAAATATTATGTTCTTGGTGAGATGAGAGTTGAATGATAGTTGCAACAATAGAAATGAAGGGATTAGGTTAGGTTTAGGTGTGGTTTTTTTGTGGTTTAGTTGTGAATGGAGATTAAGCACTATTATGAAGTTTGGTGTGATTTTTGGAAGCGTTGGCGAAAAATGATGTTGCTGATCCGAAATGGTTTTGAGGTTTTGAGCGCCTTAGGAATGTTTTCATTAGGCGTAAAAGTAACTTTTGGAGAGCTCGTTTCGAATAGATAGTTTTTCATATATCGCACACTAAAATTGAACTAAAAACGGCCAAGTTATAGCCAAATAAAACATGAAACATTTTTTGGCAAAACCAAATGAATAGTTGCTGATGTGAATAGTAAAATGGGTTTTTGGACACTTTCAAGATATTTTGAGCTTTTAAAACACTAACAAAACATATAGTAACACATATATATTGATTAGTATCATTTAAAGAAGTCGTTCACATATTTTAGAAAAAACGTTAAAGTAACTAAAAATTGTAAGTTTGGTGAATTTTAGCAAGATGTACATGGAAGTTAATCGTTTAGATTTTTCTAGTGCACTTAAGGAAATATGGATTAAGAAAATATAGGGGACGCTATTAACGTCCCGAAACTAAAAACTTTCCTAAAATAGAAACTTACTAAAAATAGTAATCTTTGGATAAACGCCGAAACTTAACGAAAAACTATTATGATTTTACTTCGTCATGATTTGATAATCAAACCAAAGCAAACACACATGGATGTCTTTTGGTGATGAACATATTATGCAATTCACGGCATACTTTTCGTGTTTCTAAGACGCGTTATTATTCTAGGTCACGGCTAGATTTCTATATCATCTTTTCTTGCGTGATTTATCATTTGCTCATCTTGCTAAGGTGAGTTCATAGCCCCATGTTTTACTATCTTTACTTTACTACTTTGGGGTGAGAAACATTGCTTGTTTTTAAACTATGGATACAATTACTTTACGTTTCCTTTTCCTGATTACGTGTTGCCTAAGTAGCGAATAAACCACTAATGCCCGAACTATCATGAACCGTCAATTGCTTAACCGGCGGACTAGTTAAGTAAGCGCGAATGTTGTAAATAGATCTATTGGGACTAATTATCCCTATCCGGGTGAGTAGCGCTCACTACCTACTGGGCTCCCGATAAACGGATATATACCATGTCGAATTTCACAAGGTGATCTTGGTCAGATACCTTTAGGGCAATTAATTCTTATTTGGAATATAATATGCTTCCTTTTAAATTGAGCTTCGGTGTCAAGACCTTAGCGCAACAGTAAATAGTTTTTATGTAAAGTTGTATCTGTTATAACTGTCACGTGCGTACTGTGAACTTGTGGTGCAACTTTTAATACTAAATTCAAACCTATGAATTCACTCAACTTTATGTTGACATTTTAGCATGTTTTTCTCAGGTGCTTAGCTGTGGACGTCTTTGCTTGCTTTATGGTGTTACCTTGCATTGGACCGATTTTCAAGATTTATTATTATCTATGTTAACATCGTTGTCAAACTTTAAAACCTTTATTCGCTTCCGCACATTAACTTTGGGCCTATGTAAAACTTTAACTATTTTAATTAATGCAACGATGTTGGATTTTTAAACGTACCCTTAAAGGTCGTTCTTTGTATCTTGTGTGATGTATACTATGATGTCATGCCCCCGGACACGTGTTTCCGACTAGGCCATGTTTGGGGGTGTGACAGATTGGTATCCAGAGCCAAGGTTATAGAGAACCAGGTAGTATATTTAGGTTTGGTCTATAACCAGTATGTGATCCTACGTGTTTACCTGTTTATGTATATAATTACTATCGATAAGTAAACGAGTATTAAGTATAATACGTTTCCATAATTATATTACGTTTATTTTGCCTTACGTAGATTCTCTCGTTGGTTTTATATAAAAGTTATTTGTATAAATAATAGATCTTTCCCCCAGGACATTGTGAGTTGCACGATGGTCTCTAAACATTTCTCAAGACATCGTGAGTGATACGATGGTCATTAAAACTTTTTCATAAATTTACAATATATTATTTCAACGAAACTTGTCACAGTCTTTCGATCCTATGTTATCTTACTGTTCGAACCCGAATGCGAGTTGAGCACCCATCCCATACTTTTTTCCTCCTACGTCGTCTCATACCGTCATCTAGAAACATGCCAATTAAGTTGAACATGACTTTAACCCGTCACCTCGTAACATCCCACTTTTGGAAACGCAACTTTTAGAACATGAATTATTTTATTCTTTTTTCTTTTATTTCTTTTGATTTGAAGAGAATGTCAGCAACAAGACAAGGAATGAGTTCTGCGAAGATTGACCAGATTGTGGCCCAGCGAGGTTAATGATGCCTTATTAAGCTATTGACTATCTACGAGAAAAAATCCGCATGACTCACGATCTGATGATCATGGTCCATACGACAAGAAAACCATGATTGAAAAGAATGATAACAACAGGAGCAAAGTTTGAGAAACAACCAAAGGATAAATCCTCGCGTTATCCAGTGCATAAAAAGAACACCTTTAAGACAACGGATATAAGCAAGGGCTTACACTATTGGAGACAATTGCAAGATAGGCTTATGCTTGGAATTTTACCGTACGCAACAAGTGTTTGTATGTTGCATCATGTTGGCTTGTGTACTCTGAGGGTTGTTTATTTATGGTATTCTTTTCTTTATGTGTAGATTTGTTTTTTGTAGTAAGTGTAAAAAGGGGTTGGCCACATTGACTAGGGTTATAAGGGATCCTTGCTGCAAGGAACCAGAGAGCCATGTGGCAAATCCAAAGGCATACGCCAGATCCACTTGCGCTATGAATGTATGGAAGGCTATTGACATTTTGGACATGAAAGTGCCAGAAGTTGAGAAATCTAACCAAAGTGAACAAAAATTGGAAGGTACAAGCTCGCGAGAAACTCTAGTGTCGTCAAAGACAAGACCAATGCTTAAGAAGAGATATTTTCGCCTTACCTAGTGACCTAAGTCAAAGTCTTCTTAGACTATATTCGCATTAGTATTTTTCTATAAATTTTGTTGTATTAAGTGGATGTTTTAAATTTCCTGTTAATGTAGGTGTCATGACGATTCCGTTAGTTACACTAAATTTCTCTATTTATTTATTTGGTAAGCTACTCCTTAAATCACTACCATCTTATCAAATCATTCCGCTGCTAGCATTTTATAAACTAATCATGTGCCATTTTGTAAGCAATTTTGTTGTCATCCTATAAACCATTTTGTCATTTTCTTAAAAATTATTCTACTATTACCTCACAAACTATTTTCCAAACCATTTTACAAACTACTTGTTTTCATTTTTTAACCTATTATGTCGAGTTTATAATACTTTTGCCATCGTTTATAATCATTTCGTAAAACACCTTATAAACTATTTGATATCCATTAGATTTAACCGTTTTGTCACATCTTTAATTACATATATTAGCTCAGTATAACTTATCTGGCTATCATTTAATGAACGAATTCATTTCCATCTTATAACCTATATTACAGTTTATTTATAAACTCTTTTGCATTTACCCTATTAAAAAGTTACTTGCAGATCATTTTTCTTACAAACCAGTGCGTCTGTCACCTATGGACTATTTTGTTTATCATTTATAAACTCTTTCGACGTCATCTTACGCGCTAGCCACAATGGGGTTTCTTTATAAACTATTTTGTTGTCGCTAATGCTAAGATATTTGGATGTCAATCGTAGACCATTTGTGTTTACATTTTATAGGACCCTTCACTCTTACTGATATAAAATGTCACATGATTTTTCTCGTAAACTATTTTGGTAATCACGTCTTAAACTATTTCTACTAAGTCTTTACAAAATTTTGGTGTCGTTTATTTAAATTAAAAATGTTCTCGTTTTCTCTACGAACTTATTTCTACCTTAGAAACAACTCTGTTATACTATTACAAACTTTTAAAACATAACACTAGTTTGACAATATAGACGAGCATATTTTCCGGTTTCAGTACCACTAAATTATACATAGCTCTGCATCACTATGTTATAATTCCGGGTCAGGTCCATCTATGCTAAGAGCTAAAATAGTCACCTATATTTATTGCCAATCTATTTTCACTTTCCAATTTCTATATTCTTTTTTCTCTTCTCTACATTTCGATAGATTTTATATCTTCATATTTTAGACCAATATATTTGCTCACGTTCTCTGCAGTGTTTGCGAGTTATGTCTGTCATATGTATTCGTATTAATAAGCTCCGTAACTAAGTAGATTTTCTCAATATTACCATATAAAGACACCGTACTATTAGCCAAGAGACCGAGTCACGCTCCTTGTAGTCACGGTAATTACGGATTTTAAGATTTTAGAACATAATAGACTTATCCTCATTCATTAGGATAGAATCAAGAAAATTAGGAAATTTCTTCACCGTCTAAATTTCTAATGGAATCTGAAAATAGGCGAGTTGGAATATATTATTGCAATAGTACCTAGAACCAAGCGACAGAGAAATTTCGTACCCATAGTTTTTTATCCTTCTAAGTGACATCGTCCCATCTATCTTAGACATTAAGTACCCTATTGAGCAAGTAATGGAAGGCTAATAGGATCCAATACCGTACTTAGAGGCTGTACATTAGGATTGTTAGGTCACCCATTCAATATTAACTTAATGCCGGTAGAACTTGGTAGTTTTAACGTCATCATCGGCATGGATTGGTTAGCGAACCATTATGCGGTGACCGTTTGTGATGAAAAGATCTTGCGAATTCCCTATGGAGATGAAGTTTTGACAGTTCAAGGTGATATAGGCGGCAAAAGATAGAAGTCGAAGTTGAGCATTATATCGTGCACTAAAACTCAAAAATATATTAAGAGAGGTTGCCCAATTTTTCTGACACAAGTTACAAAGAAGGAAACCGAAGACAAGTCGGAGGAGAAGCGACTTGAGGATGTGCCGACTGTACGGGACTTTCCGGAGGTCTTTCCAGAATACTTGCCTGGATTACCACCAACACGACAAGTTGAATTTCAAATTGACTTAGTCCCAGGTGTTGCACCTGTGGCACACGCCCCGTATAGATTAGCGTCGTCATAATTGCAAGAATTGTCAACTCAGCTGCAAGAACTTTCTGACAAAGGGTTTATAAGACCGAGTTCCTCACCCTGGGGAACCCCGGTCTTGTTTTTCAAAAAGAAAGATGGATCTTTTCGGATGTGTATCGATTACCATGAACTGAACAAGCTGACTGTGAAGAATCGATATCCACTTCTGAGAATCGACGACTTGTTTGATCAGTTGCAAGGGTCAAGAGTCTACTCTTAGATCGACCTGAGATCTGGTTATCACCACCTCAGAGTTTGGGAGGAAGACATTCCAAAGACAGCGTTTAAAACACGCTACGGTCACTATGAGTTTCAAGTAATGCCGTTTGGACTGACCAACGCACCGGCGGTAATCATGGACTTGATGAATCGGGTGTGTAAACCGTACTTAGATAAATTTGTAATCATTTTATTGATGACATCTTGATCCACTCCAAGAGCGAGGAAGAGCATGCAGAACATCTTAAGTTAATTTTGGAGTTGCTTAAGAAGGAAGAATTGTACATCAAGTTTTCAAAATGTGATTTTTAGCTGTCAAAGGTACAATTTCTTGGTCACGTGATTGATAGTGAAGGCATTCAAGTGGAGCCAACTAAGATTGAGTCAATCAAGGATTGGGCATCGCCCAAGACTCCGACAGAGATTCGTCAATTTCTAGGTCTTGTTGGCTATTACCGATGATTTATTGAAGGTTTTTCAAAAATTGCCAAACCTATGACGAAGCTGACTCAGAAGAACGTGAAGTTTGATTGGAGTGAAAAGGCAGAAGCTGCATTTCAACTGTTGAAGCATAAGTTGTGTAGTGCACCGATCTTGGCTTTACCCGAAGGTAGTGAAAATTGTGTGGTTTATTGTGATGCTTCTCGTAATGGGTTGGGCGCAGTTTTGATGCAAAAGGATAAAGTCATAGCCTACGCGTTATGCCAACTCAAGATTCACGAGAAGAATTACACTACACATGACTTAGAGCTTGGAGCTGTAGTGTTTGCTCACAAAATGTGGAGACATTATTTGTATGGCACGAAATGCGTTGTGTTCACTGATCATAAGAGTTTGCAACATATTATAGATCAGAAAGAGTTGAACGTGAGACAACGTAGATGGTTAAAGCAGTTGAGCAATTACGACTGTAAAATTCGTTATCATCTAAGAAAGGCGAACGTGGTGGCGGATGCCTTGAGCCGAAAGGAATAGAACAAACCACTACGAGTTTGAGCTTTGGTTTTGACGATTGGTCTAAACCTTCCCGTGCAAATTTTAAACGCTCAAGCTGAGGCGAGAAAGGAGGAGAATTTTAGAACCGAAGATCTGTGTGGTATGATTAAGAAGCTAGAGCAACGTACTGATGGAACATTATGCTTGAATGGGAGAAGTTAGATACCTTGTCGGATAAGATGTACCAAGATTTAAAGAAACTGTATTGGTGGCCGAATATGAAGTCTGAGATTGCCACCTACGTTAATAAATGTTTGACTTGTTCCAAAGTCAAGGCTAAATGCCAAAAACCATCCGGTTTGTTGGTTCAACCTGTGATCCCAGTATGGAAGTGGGAAAACATTACTATGGATTTCGTTACGAAGTTACCAAAGACATCAACTGGTCAAGATACAATTTGGGTAATTATTGATCGACTCACGAAATCCACTCATTTCTTACCAATGAAGGAAACTGACTCAATGGAGAAGTTGACGAGACAATACTTGAAAGAAGTAGTCTCGAGGCATGGAGTGTCGTTTTGATTATTTCTGATCGAGATAGTAGATTTACATCTCATTTATGGAAATCGCTGAACAAAGCCCTAGGTACTCAATTGGAAATGAGTACGGCTTATCATCCACAGATTGATGGTCAAAGTAAAAGAACCATCCAAACTTTGGAGGACATGCTACGTGCTTGTGTGATTGATTTTGGGAAAGGTTGGGATAGACACCTACCTTTGGTGGAGTTTTCTTACAACAACAGTTATCACACTAGTATCAAAGTTATACGTTTGAAGCCCTCTACGGTCGAAAATGTCAATTGCCTATCTGTTAGGCTGAGGTTGAAGACGCTTAGCTCACTGGTCCAGAAATTGTTCATGAAACAACTGAGAAGATCATTCAGATCAAGAAGCGTATTCAAGCCGCACGAGATAGACAGAAGAGCTACGCCGATAGGAGACGTAAGCCATTGGAATTTAAGGTTAGATATAAGGTCATGTTAAAAGTGTCGCCATGGAAAGGGGTGATACGTTTCGGCAAACGGGGGAAGCTGAACCCTCGCTATATTAGACCTTTCAAGATTCTTGCTAAAGTGGGAACGCTTGCTTATCTACTTGAACTCCCAGAGCAATTGAGCCGAGTTCATAGCACTTTTCATGTTTCCAATTTGAAGAAGTGTTTCGTAGATGGACCACTAGTTATTCCGTTGGATGAGATCCAAATAGATGACAAGCTTAATTTCATTGAAGAACCAGCTAAAATTATGGATCGAGAAGTTAAACGGCTAAAGCAAAGCCGCATTCCAATCATGAAGGTCCCCAACCCCGTGCAATGTGCATTACAATTCAGTTCGTCATCATTGCCGTAAGAGGCGCCCATTCCAATTTTGTATGGTTCATTGGAATTCGAGACTGAGGGCCCGGTTTACTTGGAGGGTGAAGATCAACTGAGAAAAAGTAACCTCATCTTTTGTTACCCTTTAGTCCATGATCTTAAGCTTTGAGGACAAAGATCTTTTAACGGGGGAAGGAATTGTCAACACCTCGAAATTTTTGGTCAATTATTTTAAACTTTTCAGATATATTTTTTGATTTTTATACGTTACGTTTGAATTTGCAGTTTACCAGGTAGTTAACGCGGAAATCAGGAGAAAAATGTCATCGGACGCGTTTCCGACTTTGGATTTTGATTAGTTTAGATATTTATATGGGTTCATATTATTTTTCTAAGTGTTTTTTGAGTTTACGATTCCACTCCTAGGTTTTTATTTTTATCGCTTTAACGCTTAATATTAAATTTTTTGCTTTTTGGCCTAACGAAACACCTCGGACAACTGTAATTCTTGCGTCGTAAACTTTAGTTATTATCCATATCATATTCATAAGCCAAAAATTTCATTCGTGTCCCCCTCTTGTCATATTTTGGATGCCTAAAGCCAAACCAACTGCACCATAAGACTTGACATTAAATCAAAGGCATATTTTTTTGAAAATCCCATGCATGTGATGGATAGTAACACATGAAAGGGTCATACTCATGCACATTTATCATGCTAACTAATACATGTGATCCCTTACAAGAGTGTATGAGATGAACTTTGACCTCTTGGACCTTAAAAATCACAATAAGAGTATAATGTCTGAGCCATAAAATTTTTGCTTGGTCTTGCCTCTCTGTGTACCCAAAATGGACGCACATGGTCCAAAAAGGAGTGGATCAAGCCCATTAACTTAAGCCAAAGGACTATATAAATAACCCTAATCACACCTTATAAAACTCAACTTGCAAGACTTAGGGTCATTTATTACACTCCTTTGCCTTTTACCAAAACATTTTCTCTCTCCCTTGTTACAATACCCACGGCTAACCACAAGCACCATAAACATTCATTCCGTTTGGATTTCATCCAAGATCCAAGCGTTTAGATGTTTATCTATAGTCATATCTATGGTGGTTTGAGTATGGTTCTTTGATTTAGAAGGTTTTGTCTTCAAGATTAAAGTTAATGGTTCAAGATTTGTTGTTGGGTTTGTATAGATCTAGTAATTTTGACGGTATGTTTTGTGATTTCTCTACTTGTTCTTAATTTTTTGTAAAGGTCTTGAATCTTTTCTTTTGTTTACTTATGTTTTTTATAATGTTCAAGATTATACCACCCACCTGTTGTGTTTTAATTTTTGATAGATTATAAACATGATTTTATAAATAATGTTTGTTACTTTGTTTCAATAGTTAAATATTATGATCTGGTGAGGATGAGAGTTGAATGAGAGTTGTAACATAGAATATGAATGGATTAGGTTAGTTTTATGTTGTGTTTTGTTGTGAATGGAGATTAGGCTTGATTAAGCTCACTATTGTGAAGTATTGTGTGATTTTTGCCAAGCGTTGGCGAAAAAATGATGTTTTTTGGTCCGTATCCCATGATGGTGACTTTTTGGTTTCTAACGCCAGGAAGCATATTGATGATTGCATGCTCCCTAATTTGCTTCCATGCACAAGGTGGTACAAGGTCCTTCCTAGGAAGGTTAACATTTTTACGTGGCGCTTGTTTCTAGATAGGCTTCCTCATCGTCTTAACTTGTCTTCTTGGGGGTTGGATATTGATTTGATTTTATGCCCGGTTTGCAACGGGTTGGTGGAGTCCAATATCTATATTTTCTTTTCTTATGATACGGCTTCTGTTGTTTGGAGGTTAGTTCGTGCTAGGATGATTACTAAGATCCGATTCTTGAGATTTGCGAGAATTTGGTATTCTTTGCTTTCTGTCCCTTAGCGTGCTTTCAAGGCTTCGAGAAGATTTACGCGCTTATGTCATTTTTGCTACTACTTGTTGGATGCTTTGGCGCTTTCGGAATAACGACACATTTAACTCTCAAGCTTTGAGGAAGTGTGACATTTTCGATAACATTTGTCTTTTTTCTTATTCTTAGTTAAAATGTAGAGGTAAATGTTATAGTAGTTGGAACGATTGGTTGAAATCGCCTTTATAATTTTGCTAGCTCCTTGCTAGTTTTCTTTTAATAATACATCGTTGTTCAAAAAAAAAGATGACACAAGGCTTTGGTTGTTACAATGTTAAAAGCTATAAAATAGCCACGTACTTTTAAATTTGTCATGACTTGATACACTTACTTTTTTATTCAGTGACTTCAGCAACGTACTTTCAAAATTTGTTCCGACTTAACCAACATGGTAACCAGCTACCGAAACTGTAGCACTTTTATTTTACAGCTGTGTTTTTTTAAAATATTAATCCTAGTCAGTATTTCTAGATTACAGCTGTCTTCCACTATATCAAATCAACTATATAATAATATTTTGACTGCTAAATGCGCGTTAAATGACGATAATACCCTCGTCTTCAACATCATTTATTCTCCATTTCCTGCTTTTTTGGTAACCTCTCACTAATTCCGACCACCCTTATATTTTTCCAACCACCATTTTAATATAATTTATCATAGCTGATAATTCATAAACAACAAAATATCAATTGATAGTGATTTCAACTATAACAGAAAAAATTTGTATCCATTGTTCAAAGTTATAGCCCCATATCAACATATATTCATGAGATTAAAAGAAATACGAACAATACATTTGTACAAATCCTAAAATCACTTCTATCACCATTCTTCTTCAATACGTTCTTTACCACCACAAAAAACTACCCCCTTTAAACAAATTTGGCCGCAAGTGGCTTTTATTGACCATTTAATAACCATTCATCCTCATTAAAACGATTACCCTTATTTTTGTCATTTAGACCATAACCTTAGATCATGTTAGACCTTTTTTTAAGAGTCACTACTCTACTCTTAGAGCACAACATTATAGGCTTGCCTTATAGCTTATAACATGGACGTATAACGCGAACTTGACATCTCACCTCAAATTATCCATCCTCGCGCCAAACTTAACAGTGTTAATTTTTTGTCTTTGTATTTTATTGGGTTATGTGATGACCAAAGAGTGTCATATAACTTGAGTAACGGAGTGATGATGTTTTTTGTTTAAGTTATAGGTATGAGTTATAAGAGAAAAGTACT
>BQNB010131223.1:0-17613 GCA_026074375.1 Tanacetum coccineum
TACCCTTCATATAGTGGGTCTATGTGTCCCGTAGTTACCCCTTCGAGTAATTACCCCTTTTATACGCAACCCATGTATGCACCGCCAAATATGCCTATGTATCCAAACCCAAACCCTGCAGGCTCTTTCGCATATTCAACAAGTTCTGTAACCCCTTTTGTCTACTGGATCGAGGATTATCCTCTCTCGGATGGACTAAAATGCCTTCCCACATTGGTTTTTATGATGGAAAGAGGGACCCCAATAATTTCTTGCACCTTTTCGAAGGGGCCATTCGCATGCAAAAATGGTTAATGTCCGTAGCTTGTCACATGTTCACGTACACCCTCAAAGATTCTGCCCGAATATGGTGGAATATCCAGAAAGCAGGTAGCATTCTCAACTACGAAGATCTAAAGGCTAAGTTCTGATCACACTTCAATCAGCAAAAGAAGTTTACAAAGACGCATTTAGCAGTCCGCAACATCAAACCAAGAGAAGGCCAAAGTACCAGGGCCTTCGCTACCAGATATACCGATGATACTCTACATATTTTAGGTCTGTATAAAGATCAGCGTATCTCTAGTTTTGTTCACGGTTTAAGGACAAGAAGCTTGGTCGAACACCTTTCCACAGACATTCCATCCACTTATAAGGGTCTGATGGAAAAAACCTACACATAGATCAAAGCAAGAAAGGTAGCAACTAATGAAGCTCTGAGTGATCGAAGGGAAAACTTCGAAAGATCAAAGAAGACCTCATGGGATAATAACTGAGGACAGAAAGGCAAGGATAGGTTCTCCCCCTACCGAGGACCTAATCATGGACTGCTTTCTTGCCTTTCCAAAAGCCCAAAAGAGATCCTTGCCACCAAAAAGGTAGCTAGAAGTTTCAAGCAGCCTCCTCTTATGTTTGGAAGTAGACAATCACGAGACATGTCCAAATATTTCCACTTCCATGAAGATCACAGGTACGACACCAACGACTGCCGCTAATAAAGAAGCCAAATTGAAGAAGCTGTAAAATCAAGGCAGCGTTCCCACCTTGTGAAAGGCTCAACGAGTAGAAGGGAAAAAAGACAAAGGCACTACGCCAACTGAAGCACCTATACTCATGATAAGGCAAGCGGAGTCCTACACAAGGGACACAACATCCGAAGACTTTATCTCCGAAGGCAGGGAAACCACGTTTCCTTCAGTAATAAGAGGCAGTAATTCCTCGACACTGGTCATAATAAAAGCAAAGATCTTTGGAAGAGAGGTAAGTCGGGTGTACATGGATAGAGGAAGCTTATGCGAGGTCATCTACGAACATTGCTTCATGAAATTAAAACCCTCCATCATAGCATCCAAGATAGACTTGAAAGTCCCTCTAATCGGGTTTTCAGGAGAAAAATCCTAGTCTAGTGGAGAGATTCCTCTGGAAATCACGATAGGTGACCCCCCTCTTGCAAGGAGGGAAACCCTCAACTTTTTCATCGTAAGGTCTGATTCACCGTACAATATGTTACTAGGAAGGACATCAATGCAGAAAATGGGAATTGTAGTTTCCACGATCCATGGAGCCATCAAATACCACACTGCCAAAGGAATCAAAATTGTGTTCTCATCATACGAATCCAACAAGATAAAAGAAGGAATGAAGAAGGTAAGATAAACGACCCCAGCAAGCAATAAAGGGGTTTTCAGCTGCACTAAGGCAGAAGAAAGGGTAGTTATCAATGACAAATACCCAGAGCAAACAGTCACTATCGAAAAGTAGTTACCTAAACACTTCAAAGAAAGGCTACGAGACCTTCTGAGGTCCAATACATATGTCTTTACATGGACCCATGCTGATATGACGGGGATTCCTAGAACCATTATGATCGAGGGAAAACCTTTCAAAATAGAACACAAGTTGAATGAGTACAACCACATCAAGCCAATCAAGCAAAACAGACGGGGTCTAGGTCACGATCGCAACACAGCAGCTTGTATAGAAGTAGAGGAGCTAGCAAAGGCAGAAATACTACGGAAGGTCAAGCATCAGACATGGGTATCCAACCCCGTCATGGTAAAGAAAAGTGACAGAGGGTGGAGGATGTGTGTTGATTTCATAGATATAAACAAAGCCTGCCCTAAATACTGCTACCCTCTACCTAAAATTAATTGGAAGGTAGAATCTCTCTCAGGGTTCAGACTAAAATGTTTTTAGACGCCTACAAGGGTTATCACCAGATATAAATGGTAGAAGGAGACAAAGATAAGACAGCTTTCTTTGCAGGAGAAGGGGTTTTCTGTTACCAAAAGATGCCTTTTGGCTTAAAGAATGCTAGAGCAACATACCAAAGACTAGTAGACAAGGTTTTCCAAAGCACCTCCAAAGAAAATATGTTGGCAGATATTAAGGAAACTCTTGAAAGGTTTTGATCAATCAACATGAAGCTTAACCCAAAAAAGTGCTCTTTCAGCGTTGAAGAATGCCCATTTTTAGGACATCTCATTACCAAACAAGGCATACAAGCTATCCTTTTAAAGTTAAAAGCAATCACTAATGTCGAACAACCAAATACACTCAAATACATACAGAGCCTCAATGGAAAATTAGCAGCCCTCGGCTATTTCCTATCAAAAGCCGCCAAAAGGTCCCTTCCCTTCTTCAAAACACTCAAAAGCTGCACAGATAAGAAGAACATACTGTGGATACAAGAAGCAGAAGCAACACTCCAAGAAATGAATAAATTTATGGAGGACTTACCAACGCTCACAGCACCGATACAGGGAGAGGTTCAAATAATGTACCTCTCAAGTTCGACAGAGAGCATAAGCACAACTTTAATTGCAAAAAAAGGAAAGAAGAACAGGTTCCCATTTATTTTGTAAGTAGAGTCCTACATGGGACTGAGCCCAACTATCCAGCACTAGAAAAGCTCATACTAGCATTGGTACACACAGCGAGAAGGCTGCGAAGATTTTTCAGGCACTTACAATAACAGTCCTAACCACTTCGCCAATCAAATAGGCGTTAACGAAACCCGAGAAATCAGGACGAGTGGCTAAATAGGCAATTAAGTTAGGAGAGCATGACATCGTGTTCCAGAAGAGGGGCGACGACAAAAAAGAAATGCCCAAATATTTTTTGATTGAAGTACCCTTTGAAGAAAGCAGAAAGGAAGCAAAAGGATGGACGGACATGAAGTCCGAGAACACTAAGCTAAGCTGCGAATGGAAACTCTATACTAATGGATCCGCAAGATCTGATGGCTCAGGCGCAGGATTAATGCTGATAGATCCCAAGGGAAAAGAGTATACTTATGCTCTATGCTTTGGATTTGAAACAACTAAAAATGTAGCAGAGTACGAAGCATTATTGGCTGGGTTGTGAATAGCACAAGATATGGAAATCATAAGCTTGGCGATTTTTGTAGACTCTTAGTTGTTGGTAAATCAAATAAAGGGTACCTACGCAGCTAAGCAACCAACGATCAGAGAATACCTGCAGAAGACAAAAGAGGTTTTGAAGGGCTTTGACAGCTATACAATTGAGCATATCCGAAGGAATCAAAATAAAAAAGTTGACGCATTAAGCAAGCTGGCTTCGAAGACCTTTGAACACCTTACTAAAAAAGTGTTAGTCGAAGTCTTATCGAAGAGGTCAATTGAAAAAAAGAGATCCTACAAGTTGAAACCAAGGAAGAAGAAAGCTGGATGACTCCTATCCACGAGTACTTGGTAAGCGGTCTATTACCAAAAGATCTAAAAGAATCTAGGAAGATCAGGGTTAAGGCACCTCAGTACAAGCTGATTAGAGGAAGCCTATACCGAAGGTCCTTCTACACACCATGGCTTTGTTGTGCTACACCACAGACTGACGACATCATAAAATAAATACACGAAGGTTCTAGTGGTTTCAACGCAGAGCCACGTTCAATGGTGGTCAGAATTACGAATCAAGGATATTATTGGCCGTCGATGTACAGAGACGCCGCAAAGGTAATTCAAGACGGCGAGAAATGTAAGGAACAATCTGCGATAAGGAAAGCAGCAGAAAATGGTGCAATAACAGCTGGAAATAGATGGTCATTTAGTCACTAGGGAGTCAACATCCTAGGACCTTTGCCAACAGCTCCCGAAGGCTTAAATTTTTTAGCAACAATCGTAGAATACTCCATGAAATGTGTAGAAGAAAAGCCTCTAACAACTATTAACGGAAAACATGCAGAAAGATTTATATGGGAATACGTAGTGTACAGATTTGGAGTGCCACGAATAATTAGCTTGAAAGACGAAAAACATTTCTGAGAGGGTATATTCACAGATCTTTGCAAAGGATTGAAAATCACATAATCCTTCTCCCCTATCACAGAGCACATGGAAATAATGAAGCATATAGAAAAGCAATTGACTCGGAGTCAACAAGGATGGGTGGATGATCTAGCTCAAGTGTTATGGATACATAGAACACTTCCCAAAAATAGCCAAAAGGAGACACCGTTCAGCCTAACTTATGGCTTCGAGGCTATAATCCTAATAGCCGAAAACACTGTTGCCAAAGACGACAGGGGAAGAACATAGGAAGTCACTAAGAGAAAAGAAAGAAAGGAAGTTGTTAGGAATACGAAAATCCTAGGAAAGTATCGGTCACTCCATAGATAACTGTCGTTAGCTCGTTTAGTTATTTTTGGAACCTTAATAGGCTAAGTTAGGAAAATCCCATGGAAAGCCCATGTAAGACCATCCATGGCCGGCCTCATTATTGTATTTATACACCTCTCCATGCCTTGGAGAGGTGGTTGGTTGTTCATTTTTCACACATAATACATTTTCTATCTTATGTTTACTTTCTCTCTCTAAGTGTTCATCTAACCCTTTCTCTCACTAAAACAACCTCTTTCCCTCTCATTAAGTATGTTATTAGATTAGTCTTCAATTGGTATCAAGAGTCATGGAGTGGTGTGCTTAGATTTTATGTTTATTGTTTTTGTTCGTGCGTTTTACTACTAAAAAGGCCTTGTCTCTTTGATTTTTTCTTGTTTTCTAAGCTTAAGTTCCACACTAAAAGATCATGTACATAGGTAGCTTTGATCTAGTATCCTTAGATATAGGTGTGTGTGCTTAGATTCATAGAAAAATCTCTTATTTTGTATCATTTGGGTTCGTTAGCTTTATAAAGGTCAAAATCTTGATTTTAAATTTTCCGGCTTAAAAACCTTAAAATTTTCATTTTTATTGTCTCTATACGCTTAGTAACACTTTTGGTACAAAAAGTTCTAGAAAACAATCGTCAAAATCGTGTCTTTTGAGTTTTGAAAAAGTGGGTTTCGTGAAACAACCGAACTAGTCAATTTCAGTGTCAACCGATCTAGTCTTTTTCAGTGTGAACCGAACTAGTTATATATCAGTGTACCGCACTAGTCTAATCATATGAACCAAACCAAACTAATCAATTTTAGTGTGTGCCAAACTAGTTTATATCAGGGATAACCGATCTAGTCTATTTTAGTGTGTGCCGATCTAGTTTATTTCAGTGTGTGCCGATCTAGACTACAACAGTGATAACCGATCTAGTCTATATTCAGTATGAACCGAATTAGTCATTTCTCAAAGACCATCGAACTAGTCAAGATCAATAGAAACCGAACAACTCACATTTCCAAATTATACAGTTCATTTCTTTGACTTGTAAAATCCCATGAAACATTAACTAGTTTTCCTGGTTTTATCAAGAATTATAGAATCCCGTGTAGTTTTAAGAATTAAAACTCTTAAAATAAAACTTAATCAAACACAATTTCTTTCTACCACCGTTCGATCCGACAATAATCTTTTAACATACAAATATCTCAATGACGACTCATGCTGACAAAGCAATTCTATCAGGTGATGATAATCGTCCACCTATGTTAGAAAAAGATATGTACGATTCTTGGAAAAGCATATTGGAGCTATATATGATGAATAGACAACATGAAAGAATGATTCTTGAATCTGTTAAAAATGATCCACTCATCTGGCCTTCAATTGAGGAAAATGAAGTGACAAGACCAAAGAAATATTCTGAGTTATCTGCAACGGAAGCAATTCAAGCTGAATGTGATACCAAGGCAACAAATATCATTCTCCAAGGACTACTACCTGAGATCTATGCATTGGTTAGCAATCATAAAGTCGCCAAGGAACTTTGGGAAAGAATTCAACTTCTCATGCAAGGAACTTCATTGACGAAACATGAAAGATAGTGTAAGCTTTATGATGAATTTGATAAGTTTGCTTATAAGAAGGAGAAACACTACGTGATTTCTACTTGAGATTTTCATTGCTACTCAATGACATGAACATCTACAATATGAAACTGGAACAATTTCAAGTGAACACTAAGTTTTTGAACACTCTTCCTCCTGAGTGGAGCAAATTTGTAACAAATGTCAAACTGGTTCGGGATTTGCATACAACGAACATTGATCAGCTTCATGCCTATTTAGGACAACATGAATTTCATGTAAATGAGGTTCGTTTAATGTATGAACGCAACTCAGATCCGCTTGCTTTGGTTGCAACCCATCAGATGACCCAGTCCCCTTATCCAACTCATCAGCACTCATACCAAAACTCTCAAGTTCAACCACAAGTTTCACCATATCAGTCTCCACAACATGGTTCATCTTATCAGTCTTAACAATACTTAAATAATCAATCATCAACACCTCTTTCAATCACTTATCCATTCAATGATTATCAATCATCAGTTCATCACAACGTTTATTCTCCACCATCATCCATCCTTTAATTGGAATATGCTCCCACAGTTAACCTACAATCTGAATTTCCTCAACTAGACTCAGGTCTAATTGTTCCAGTGTTCCAGAAAGGTGATAATCCCATTTATGCCATCAATCCCATTTATGCCATCAATCACATGATGTATTTCTTGACTGCTTTTATCACTTCCTGCTATCCTACTACCAATAACCAGCTGAGGAATTCTTCAAACCCTAGGCAACAAGCTACCATTAATGATGGAAGAGTGACCTTACAACCAATTCAGGGGAGACACACTTCTTTTGTTGTGGGTACTACAAGGACCTACACTCCATGAGCAAGTGGAAGGAATTCTAGAAAACAAAGGACTATTATTTGTTGCAACTACAAAGAGGAAGGACACATGTCCAAACAGTGCACTAAACCTAAGAGGAAATAGGATGATTCGTGGTTTAAGGATAAAGTGTTGCTGGTACAAGCTCAAGCAAATGGTCAAATTCTACATGAGGAGGAACTAGCATTTTTGGCAGATCCATGAATTGTAAAAGGTCAAGCCACACAGACTGTCATTATCCATAATGCTGCTTATCAAGCCAATGATTTGGATGCATATGATTCTGATTGTGATGAACTTAACACTGCCAAAGTTTCCCTCATGGCGAATTTATCTCATTATGGTTCAGATGCTCTCGCTGAGGTACACAATCATGATAATGTAAATAATAATATGATTAATCAAGCTGTGCAGGCGATGTCGTCTTCTGAACAGTCGAATATTGTAAACCATTCAGAGACAGAAATAACCAGTGATAGCAATATCATTCCTTATTCTCAGTATGTGATTAAATCACAACAAGCAGCTGTTCAGAATTCTGACTCTTCTGCACAATGAGATGTACTGATATTATCTGTGATTGAACAACTAAAAACACAAGTAGTTAATTGTACTAAGATAAATCTGGAGAATAAAAGTGTCAATGATACTTTAACTGCTGAGCTTGAAAGATATAAGGAACAAGTTAAAGTTTTGAAAGAAGAACAAAATTTTGATTTAAGGAGTAATGATAACTTTTCAGATTCAAGTGCACAGTCTCTAGAGATTGATCGTCTTAAACAAACTCTTTCTGAACATTTAAAAGAAAAGGAACCTTTAATGCAAACAGTTATTCTTCTCAAAAATGATTTTAAGAAAGAAGAATCTAGGAACATCGATAGAGAGATTGGGTTAGAAAAGAAGATCAAACAGCTAGATAATATTGTTTTTAAAAGAGATCAATCTGCAAAAATTGTTCACATATTGACGAAACCTCAGTTTTTCTATGATCATACCACTAAACAAGCTCTAGGTTTTCAAAATCCATTCTATCTACAGAAAGCTCAGCAGTCGAAACCAAAGCTATATGTTGGTGATATTATTGTTCAAACTAATCCTATTGTGATTCTTGACTCAGAAGAGACCTTGGCTTCTGAACACAGCAGTTCAGGACCCGCACTTCATGAAATGACTCCTGCTACAATCAGTTCAGGACTCGTGCCAAACCCTCATCCTTCAACACCGTTTGTACCACCTTCAAGAACTGATTGGGGTATTTTGTTTCAACCACTGTTTGATGAATTACTCAACGCTCCATCAAGTATTGATCGCCCAGCCCCTGAAGTCATTGCTCCAATTGCTGAAGTAGTTGCTCCAGAACCCGCTGCATTAACCGGTTCACCTTCCTCAAAAACTGTTGACCAAGATGCACCATCAACTTGTAACTCACAAACAACACCCGAAACTCAATCTCCTGCCATTCCTAACGATGTTGAAGACGACAATCATGACTTAGATGTTGCACACATGAATAACGATCAGTTCTTTGGTATTCTAATTCTAGAAAACAATTCTAAAGGATCTTCTTCTTCGGATGTTATTCCTACTGTTGTACACACTGCTACTCCTAACTCAGAACACATTACCAAATGGACCAAGGATCATCATTTAGACAACATCATCGGTGAACTCGAAAGACCTGTTTCCACAAGACTCCAACTTCATGAAGGTATGTGGCTAGTTCATTGGTAAACAAAGCTTTGACTTGGTGGAACACTCAAGTCCAAGCAAGAGGACGTGTGGCTGCAATGGCCATGACATGGAACGATTTTAAGGCATTGATGGTTGAAGAGTTCTGTCCAAGTAATGAAATGGAGAAATTGGAGAATGAGTTTTGGAATCACAAGATGGTGGGGGCTAATCATGCTGCCTACACAGATAGGTTGCACGAGTTGGCCAAGTTGGTCCCACACTTAGTTACTCCTGAGTCATCTCGCATTCAGAAGTACATATTTAGACTGGGAATACTAACCGATGAGGCAGTCAGCTGTGGCACTTTGACTAAGGGTAGTGATAAGAAAAAGGGAGTGGAAGAGTCTAGTAAGACTGGAGGATCGTGGAAAGACAACAAGAAGGCAAAGATGGGAACTAGGTTTGTGGCGACAGCCGCTACTAGAAATGAAACTGCAAACTCAAGTGCTAAGTGTGGCAAGTGTTATACTTATCTTGCAATGCCTGCTTTAATTGTCAGAAACCGGGTCATTTTTCCAGGGATTATCGAGCACTGGTTAGGCAAGTAGCTCCGGTGAATGCTGTAAGAATGAGTAACAATTCGAGAGTGCGCTATGAGTGTGGTTGCCCGGAACATTTCCGCAACACTTGTCCCAAGTTGAATCGAGCACCAGGGCAAGGTGGAAATCAATTGGCTTTGGAGGGCAGCCGAAATAACCGAAGCAATGGAAACCAAGTTACAGGAAGAGCTTTCAATGTGAATGTGAATGCAATGGAGGTGGTCACTTATTAATTTTGTCATTCATGCTTAATTGATTGTGACCTAAATACCAAATTAAAAAATGTGTGTCGACTAAATATTACATAAGGGCCACTCTACACATAAAAGTATGTGGCATTAGATGGGGATAAAATAGTTATACAAATAACATTTTCTTTTACTGTAGATCAACAGATGGTTACACTTATTAACAATTTTGGCCATACTGTATGAGTAATTTGTATTGTGGACTAAATAAACGCAAAACAAAAATTCGTTGTGTGACTTTATTATTGTCAATAGGCCAAAATATACATAATTTGCATGTGGCAGTGGTCATATGATCAGTAGTACACAACAAAATACATTTTCTTCACCTTTAAACAGCATATGGTCACACTTATTAACACTTTTGGCCACTTTATGCTTAATTGTATGTGACTGAATACCCAAAACAAACATGCTTTGTATGACTAAATATTACAAAAAGCCCCACAAACATAACATTCATGTAGCCATTAGATGAACAATAGTCACACAAAATACACTTTTAGTTCACTTTACACACCATATTGTAACACCCCCAAAAATGTGTCACAGCGGAAATGATGTTCCGAGGGCATTACTTCATAATACCATTGCACAAGTCATGAAAGAATGACCTCTAAGTGTCATTTGAAAAGTAATCTTGTATTGTTTGGACTCCAATGCACATCAAGCTAGCACCTAACACTTAAGTACCTGAGAAAACATATTTTAAAACGTCAACAATAATGTTGGTGAATTTATAGGTTTATAAATTAAATGAGGCGGATAGCAAGATTTCCCTGTAATAGAGTAGCAATTACAATATCACAAAAATGTATTACGAAATGCACTAAGCTCATGACACTGAAGCTCAACAATGTATGTATCAACTACATATAAACGATGGTGCCCAATGTAGATGTTCAACCCGTAACATCTATGAGTCTGACATGGTATGCGTTCGTCGTTCCGTTCAACCAGAATACTAGCAAGTGCTACTTGCCCGAACGGGGATGTTAATTCCCAAATAGATCTATTCATAAAATTCGCACTTACAATCTAGTAAGTAACAGTTCATGATGATGGGCATAGTGGGTTATAGCTACTTAGGCAAACTCGTAATATTTGAAATAAAATATACTTGCATCCATTTTGTAAAAAAAATATGATCTCATCCTCGAGATTTGATAAATAATTGAAAAGTATAAGATGGGGACTATAAACTCACCTCGACGCAATAGCAAGATAATATCAAATAAGTGAAGGCACAGAAAATGATGCAAAACTCTATCCACTACCTAAATGAATAATACGCATATTACTAATCATGTAATATACTAAAATGTATGCAATCTTGTCCTTAGTATTGTGCTTTTACTTGTTTAAAATGTGGTTATACATGAAAATTGGCCAAATGTATCGGGTCATAATCCCTTACCATCAAATATGTAAATTACGATATCGGACAATTTAGAAACTAGGTCGAGAGTACTTTTATAGTTAATTCAATATACATTTGGTTTGGTCTCTAAACGTGTTAAACAAATGGACGGAGTTATAATAAAACGCATTTAAAAATTAAGTTTTCTTTATAAAATTTAAGGGATAAACGCAAAAGTTTATAATCAAATTCTAGACTCGTTACTTAATGAAATTTCAAACAAAAAGTGGTTTTGAAAACTAGGTTATGCCCTCTACAACTTTCATCATTTAAGTTTTGTCTAAAAATGTCATTTAATATGTTAAAAACGTAGCCTAACTCAAGGGGGTCACAACTTGGCTTAACCAGAAAAACAATATTTTTGGTTACGTGTTTTTCAAGTGACTTTTGCTTGACTTTGATCGGGCATTACAAACTCGTTACTTAGTGTTATGACAAAACAAAAATACTTTTGAAAACTAGGCCAGGTCTACTACCATTTGCCCTTTATAAGTTTAAGTCTTGCTGTGGCTAAGTTAGTTAAAAAACAAGGGCAAAGTAAGGGTATGCGACCCATTCTGTCAACAGTATTAACTAGGCAGAAACATGGTAACAACACTAACTTAAGGTCACATTTTCGAGTTCGTTACTCTATATTATGGCAAACTAAAAGTACATTCGCAAACTAGGCTAGGCCTACTACAATTCCCTTTTTATAAGTTTAGTAGGCCGAGGTCGTTATCGTAGTAAAAAACGAGGCCAAAGTAGGGGGTGTCGAACCATTGGTCAACAATATTAACTTTGTGACAGCAGTACTAACTTTGTAACATCGGTACTAACTTTGGGCCATGATTGCGAGTCTGTTTCTTAACCATTTTTGATGATTCGAAATTCTAAATGAAGCTCACTATGCTGACTATAAAACGCCCCCAATTCCTGCCCTTAATTCCAAATTTAAATGGGTCGAATCACGGTCTAAATTCAACCCAACAGTCCAGTTTCTATATACATAAAATAATGATTTTGAAAATTAGTTTCCCGTTTTGTTACAAGTGTTAGGGGCTCAAACTTGATGTGAACAATACTCCTACACTATGATAACTTAAACTACAATTTCCTGGTGTATAAGTCCATTATTCCAAGCATAGCCATGGTCTATGTTTTGTTAGTCACTTAGCAAGTTTTATTTAGGGTTTTACTATTTATTCTACATATGTCAGAAAGTAAACGAAAAGATATTATGTGTTTTGTTTTAACAAATTTCAAGCACACTACTACGGGCATACGAATTGTATAATAAAGATAAGTAACAAGAAATGATTTGCTCACAAAAACTCAAAGATGAATGCGCGAAAAACTTGACCCACGAAGATGATGAATACTCGACTTCCTTACGCTACACGTATATACGAACCAAACGCCTAAACTAATATTAAACCCGAATATTGCACCCCTATGAATGCGAACCAAAACGTTGATTTACTGCCTTGGTGTGGTCGACTCGCAAGAAAAACGAAACCAAGTAAACGAAACCAAGAAAACCTAGTTAGGGTTTTTTTTGAAGTTTTAGGGTTTATGGAGAAGTGATGGTGTGAGGTTTGTGTGTGTTGTATGAGTGCCGAAACCACCAAGGATTTTTAAGGGCAAGAGGGCAATGGTGAAAGGAGTAGGGTTATAAACCTGGTGCTTTGAATTCTTTGTGCTTTCTTTTCCTCAGTTTTGCAAGAAGCAGGAACTCCTCTTTTTATACTCAAATTGAAGTGCATGCAAAGTGTCCATCCTTGAGGTCAAGTTTAATTGTTAATCCAATTAGGGTAAGGATTTCTTGAGACTTGTACATGGTCAAAGTATAGTAGAAAAAAGGTGAGTACTGTTGGATGCGTGGAAGCTAAACCAAGAGAGATAACGTGGGTGTTGAGAAGTTTTATAAAAGGGGATGTGGGCTTTATCCAATAGGTATTAGAGTTATATTAAGATGGGGTTTTTGTACATCTTAATCTAGTTAGGAAAAACATTACTGATTTGTGAAATTGGATAAATATGTACACAAGTCTTTTGCTAGCTTTTAGGAAAGTTTATTAATTTCTTGTGTTAGATTTATTGCTTAAGTAGTTTTTATTGTATGTATCATTTGAAAACAAGGAAAGAAATATAAGACTTGCTTTAGTTTACTTATTAGAATTATCACTAAGTTGTGGTGAAAGAAAAAGAATGACATACACTCGTTTTTGGTTAGCTAGGCCATAGAGAAATCTATAACTAGTTTCTTTAGTTTAACCGTAGTACTAATCGCGTTATAAAAAAAACCGTGATTAAATTTTGGAATGTATAAATATGTGTACTTATAGAACCGGGTATGGAGGTTTATACGTAGTAGTCTTGACAAGAATTTCATATTAAGGGTAATAGCGGGTATTGTTTAACTGTAGATGGGTTTAGGGGCTCCCATGCATGCATAAAGGTGTGGAAATGTGAATTGTTAGAGTCTCTCCGTGTTAAAAGAATTGTGTCCCACAATTCAGTTTGAGTTGCCTTCCAAAATAGTGTTGATGAAGAGGTGTATATACTTGTCTTAATTATCCTAATACGTGCTAAGTCAATTTGCTATCTTAAGGTGTTATCACATTGGTACGAGTCTTAATTCCTTGATGGCGGTTAAACTTGTTGGTGGGTTGTCCTTCGAGAATATAAATAGAAATTTTGATTTTTGACAAACGTTTTAAGGCGACTACTTCTCAGCATGGCATGATACTTTCCTGAATTATACATAGTTGATCAAGCTATGTATATTTCAGGGCTAACGATGCTATGCTCATTTTTGTCAAAATAGTGTCATGATTTCATAATATCTGTGATAGTAGTTTGAATATATAAATAGTAATTTAAAGTAAATTAGACGGAATTTTCACAACATATTGATTTGATAGATAATTTGAAATTGTTCGTACAGTACAATGGAAATTTTTAAGAAATACAACAAGAACTTTTTGAGGAGATAGAGCCTAAGCATTGCTATCGTCTTCCATGTTGTTAATGTCTTGGTCGGTTTCTCCTCCTCCTAAGGCATACACCATTCCTCAGGCTTCAGTACCTTGTTCTATAACACCGGGCAATCACTCCTGTAGTGCCCTTGATTCCCACATTCATAGCAAGTGATAATTCTTTGGTTGTTAGCATTAATGGGATGCCAACAATCCTTTGTCAAATGACCGACTTTCTTGCAATTAGTGCACTTGGGTGCACACTCTCCATCATGGTGATAGTTGCATTTATGGCACAAAGGTTTAGATCCTCCATACGGTTTCTTCTCCCCGGACCCTACAACATAAGCTTGAACCACATTTTGTTTCTTGAGAAGTTATTATTGAGCCTGGTTGTTGTCATTGAGTTTTCTCTTGTTCTCAGCTTGCCTCTCCGCATAAGTACGGAGTTTCTGATCCATCAAGTCGTTGGCCAACTCGATAGCATAATCAAGAGTCTTGGGTCTTGCGGACATAACATTTCCATGAATGTTATCGGGAAGTCCACTGATGTACTTGTCGACCTTCTCGGTCTCATCAGAAAGGAATTTAGTACACATCAAGGCCAATTCTTGAAAACGATAAGTGTAACCTCCAACATCGTTTCCTTTGACCTTCAAGTTCTATAGTTCGATCTCTAGTTTCTTGATTTCGCCTTTTGGACAGTATTTGTCCGTCAACTTCGTTTTGAGAATCTCCCAAGTTATAGTATAAGCAACATCATGACCTAAGTTTCTCGCATAACCATTCCACCAGGTTAGTGCAGCACCTAGAAGAGTGCAGGTAGCGAACTTCACTTGGTTGTCAATAGCACAACCGCTGATGTAAAATACTGATTCCATCTTTTCCAACCATTGAGACAAGCCAACAACGCCTTCAGTTCCTTTAAAGCTCAAGGGTTGGCATTTCATGAAGTCAGTGTAGGAACAGATAATTGCAGGTTGCATCGGCCTTCTGGGTCCTCCACTCGAATTTTGGCTTCCGTCATCATGAGTGTTGGTAGAGTTTCCTTGTAGTGTTAGATCGATCATAGCTTGAATGGATTCTGGAGTCATGATGAAATTTGTTCCTTATCTTGTTACAGGCATGATTTTTCAAAATTAGAGGAGTAATAATAAAAAAAATTAGTTTAGTTCTCTAAGTCGTGCTCCAAAGATGAAATGTTGTGAGATGCTATGTTAATGTTTTGTAAAATTCTTTGGACCATTGTGTTATTCATAATGTTTTGAGAAAAGTTCTAGTATTTATATAAATAATTCTTATATAATAAATGTGAAATATACGTAAGGAAATGTAAGTATATATATCTCTTTCTATATATATATATATATATCATGTAAGCACGTATATAACCTATGTAAGCACTTAGTATAACCAACTAATGCTAAAATGGTGCATGTCATGTAAGCATGTATACCAGCTGCAAACCAGTAATGTATGTATGTCCCTTGAAAAAAACTTTTGTATGGTGCAATGTTTGAAAACGGTTATAGTCTAGGTAAAATATGCAACCTAGTTCTCTATAACCTTGGCTCTGATACCAATCTGTAACACCCCCAAAATGGGTCGCAGCGGAAATGATGTTCCGGGGGCATTACTTCATAATACCATTGCACAAGTCATGAGAGAACGACCTCTAAGTGTCGTTTGAAAAGTAATCTTGTATTGTTTAGACTCCAATGCACATCAAGCTAGCACCTAGCACTTAAGTACCTGAGAAAACATGTTTTAAAACGTCAACAATAATGTTGGTGAATTTATAGGTTTATAAATTAAATGAAGCGGATAGCAAGATTTCCCTGTAATAGAGTAGCAATTACAATATCACAAAAATGTATTACGAAATGCACTAAGCTCATGACACTGAAGCTCAACAATGTATGTATCGACTACATATAAATGATGTGCCCAATGTAGATGTTCAACCCGTAACATCTATGAGTCCGACATGGTATGCGTTCGTCGTTCCGTTCAACCGGAATACTAGCAAGCGCTACTTGCCCGAACGGGGATGTTAATTCCCAAATAGATCTATTCATAACATTCGCGCTTACAATCCAGTAATTAACAGTTCATGATGATGGGCATAGTGGGTTATAGCTACTTAGGCAAACTCGTAATATTTGAAATAAAATGTACTTGCATCCATTTTGTAAAACAAACATGATCTCATCCCCGAGATTTGATAAATAATTGAAAAGTATAAGATGGGGACTATAAACTCACCTCGATGCAATAGCAAGATAATATCAAATAAGTGCAGGCACGGAAAACGATGCAAAACTCTATCCGCTACCTAAATGAATAATACGCATATTACTAATCATGTAATATACTAAAATGTATGCAATCTTGTCCTTAGTATTGTGCTTGAGTTTGAAAAATATTACTTGTTTAAAATGTGGTTATTCATGAAAATTGGCCAAATGTATCGGGTCATAATCTCTTACCATCAAACATGTAAATTACGATATCGGACAATTTAGAAACTAGGTCGTGAGTACTTTTATAGTTAATTCAATATACATTTGGTTTGGTCTCTAAACGTGTTAAACAAATGGACGGAGTTATAACAAAACGCATTTAAAAATTAAGTTTTCTTTATAAAATTTAGGGGACAAACGCAAAAGTTTATAATCAAATTCTGGACTCGTTACTTAATGAAATTTCAAACAAAAAGTGGTTTTGAAAACTAGGCTATGCCCTCTACAACTTTCATTATTTAAGTTTTGTCTAAAAATGTCGTTTAATATGTTAAAAACGTAGCCTAACTCAAGGGGGTCACAACTAGGCTTAAGCAGAAAAACGATATTTTTGGTTAAGTGTTTTTCAAGTGACTTTTGCCTGACTTTGATCGCGCATTACAAACTCGTTACTTAGTGTTATGACAAAACAAAAATACTTTTGAAAACTAGGCCAGGTCTACTACCATTTGCCCTTTATAAGTTTAAGTCTTGCTGTGGCTAAGTTAGTTAAAAACGAGGGCAAAGTAAGGGTACGCGACCCATTCTGCCAACAGTATTAACTAGGCAGAAACATGGCAGCAACACTAACTTAAGGTCACATTTGCGAGTTCGTTACTCCATATTATGGCAAACTAAAAGTACATTCGCAAACTAGGCTAGGCCTACTACAATTCACTTTTTATAAGTTTAGTGGGCCGAGGTCGTTATCGTGGTAAAAAACGAGGCCAAAGTAACAGTACTAACTTTGTGACAGCAGTACTAACTTTGGGCCATGATTGCGAGTCCGTTTCTTAACCATTTTTGATGATTCGAATTTCTAAATGAAGCTCACTATGCTGACTATAAAACGCCCCCAATTCCTGCCCTTAATTCCAAATTTAAATGGGTCGAACCATGGTCTAAATTCAACCCAACAGGCCAGTTTTTATTTACATAAAATAACGATTTTGAAAGTTAGTTTCCCGTTTTGTTACAAGGTGTTAGGGGCTTAAATTTCGCGTGAACACTTCTCCTATACTATGCTAACGAGTGATACATTCAGAATTTTCATTGGTCAAATTTGTATACGAGTTTCTTAATGAACCCGTATACATCAGAAGGATTACAAAAGTGTTCTGTTTTTAAATTTTCAATTCGGCTAACCATAATAAGTATACA
>BQNB010131225.1:0-18814 GCA_026074375.1 Tanacetum coccineum
AGTATGCTTGGCTAATTCATCTAGTATTTATTTGGGAATGCATGAACCTTGTCATTAATTGATTAGATCTTGTTGTTTATGACAGATTCAATGAGTCTAATTGATTATAGTTTATAATTCTTGTTCCCTATTGCTTCTTGTTGATGAATGTGCGAGTTAAGCTTTAGAAAACTAGATTTTGTCTGTATCGCTGTTGACATGTCTAGGGAAACGTGAGTGTGTAGAAAGGATACAATTGGTAACAATCTTCATAATACATTACCCCTAATATGGTTGATCCATTTTAAGTGTTTTAATGCGTGTAATATACTCTTAGGGGCCTTGTAATAGTCTTCATACTACCTTACTTGTGCGTTGCCCTAACATAATATTACATAAACTGTGGGTCCTTATTAACAGGATCTCAATGAGCCTTAAACGACTTATAGTCCTTTGAATAAATCCAAAGATACTATGAGAGACAATAACTGAAAATACAAATATTGACGTGGAATATCAATATCTATACCAAGATGAACACACGAACAATATACTAAACTTGCTATTACTATTACTATTTGATTGTGAATTCTCAATCAACTCATATGTTTACAATACTATTCTATGTTCCTTTTATAAGTTCAAGAAACCCTAAACGCGTTAAGAGATAATGCTTATCTCTTCCTAGATTAACGCTAATTGATAACTATTACTATAATTACAAACAGACTTAACTGTCGAACCAAACATAATTACTTTAATACTGTCACACTTTCAGTTAATGCTGGCAACTTAAAATAGCTCTACCAGTACTTAACTTCTAAACTAACATTACTAACAAATTCATCTATCAGTAACTAAACTATAACTAAACAGACTTAACATTAATACTAACAGTATTAATCCTGTTTACAATTTTCCAAACAAGCCTCCCCAAAAACTTATCTTCATTCCATAACTTCAAGTTTCCTTGTATCTTTGGCTCACTTTGGGCTTTAGTGATTGTCTTGAATTTCTGTCTGTCAAAAAAATCAATCTTGAACTCTTAAATCTTGACATCAGCAACAAGTCTTCATAGCACTCTCAATTTTGACTGCAATAAAAATATTGTTTTTGCAAACTGATCAGACAAAACGGATTTGTTGTGTCTTTACCAAGAGCCGTTTGCTATGGACTAGTCAAGTGTTTAGGATTGTAAGACATTGTACATGGATAACCATATGATTTTGATAAATCATCAGCTATAGAAACGGATACATGATAACCTCTTTACCAGATACCCCGTTAGCTCTGGAGTAGCCAGCTTCAGTATAAATACTATGGTGCATGAAAACCATATAATTTTTGGTAAATTGTCAACCATATCTAAAAAGGATTTGCAAGTCCTTTACAATAAGCCATAAAGTCTTATGTACTATTATGGTTTATTTCCACAAGCCTTTAAACCACAAGCCATAAACTTTGGGCTAGCAACTCTATCACTTAGACAGATTGGTTATTTGAAGACCATACAACTTATTTGCAAGTTGACAACAAGAACGGATTTTGAGAAGTCTATAACCAATAGCCGTTGCTCTTGGACTAGCAGTCCTTATATGTTAGACATGGGTTGAACTGATAACCATTTGTTGTGTTATGCAATATCAGCACCTTCACCAAGTGTTAATCGCTTCCTTCCAAACCTTTTCTATCCTAGGCTTTCAACCCTACACATTTCATTACTTCAAATGCCTAGCTTGTTTCTCATCATTTTTCAACAATCTATGAGCATCTTCATTCATCTTTCCATCTTAAAAGCTTCATTTTCAACATTGTTTTACATACCTCAGTAGAAAGTGGATATTTTCTATCAACAACAAATAAACATCCATAGATTCTAAGTTCAAACAATGTACCCTACTAGTATCATAGTATCTCCAACTTACAATCTTTTGTTGTTCTATCTCACACCATAAAGAATACTTGTGCTTAGAGGTTCTTCAAACATAATTCTTTAACATTTCCAGAAACCTTCTCTAAACTTAATCCTCAGCCCAATCCAACCCATAACTATTCATACTATCCTGTACAACTCAATATGGTCATCCCTAACGTAGATATAGACTTTAACATTGCACCAAAATTAATGTATACTATATCTGTTCCAATCTTCTCTAAAATAGACAAAATAAAACGACAATTGTGAATACTCCTTTTCTCCTGCTTAATATCTTGAATATGTAGCCTACACACTAAGTGTTTTCATGGCTACAGGAAAACAGGATTCAAAGGATTTTCAGTACCTGTGTTAATCTCTTCTTTCTTGCTCATGCAACCTTCTGAATCATCAGAGACAGTTCTCCATCTTCCACACTTGTATGTCATTTACCTTTTCTGGCTATTTTGTTTTTCCTTTCTCTTTGTAAGGCTTCTTTGTTGGGTTTAATCGTCTTTTGCTTCATCTTCTTTTGTCTTCTTTCCGTCTCTTTTTGAGTCTTTGTTTGAAGCTCTTCACCAAATCTTATTCAACTACTTAGTGGCTTCAAAACTTATTTGAGCAAAAAAGAAAAAAAACGAATCTGATTATATAAGCTTGTCCAAACTCTTCTTTGACTTCTTATAAAGCTTACCTTCTTCCTCCGCTGATTTAACTTTCCATGACCCTTGATTCATTAAGTATTCCATCATGTATGTCTTTAGCTGTGATTTGGGTCCATGGGCTTGTTCCGTTTAATATGTCTTTGGCTCTTTTCTTTCAGCAAATAACTTTCTTTCTTTTTCTTTGATTCACAAGGTCCCCACCATTTTCTTAGCACAGTCTTCTCCTTGAAATTCCACATTCCAAGCATGCTCTTTGATAACTCGCATTGGCTTTCAGTTTTGCTCTTATCAAGTCCCAATCTTCATTTGTATAGTGTTGAGCCTCAAATTGTACTTGAGCTTTTCTTTTCTTCTGTTGCTCAGTCAACTCTTCTTCTTCTGCAATCCTTTGTGCTAGAAGAGCATCCAAATGAATTTGCTCAGCCTCCTCTTTTCTTTGTAAGGAATCCAATCTTATTGCTTCTGCAAGGCTAGCTTCTTCTTGTAAGATCTGTTCCTTTGTCTTCTTTGGAGTTTCTTCACTGAGCATAGGAGCTTTCCCTTCTCTTTGTCCTTTATTTTCACCAGCAGTACTGTCTTGCTCAATAACAGTATTAAGTTCAATACTACCAGTATTAACTTTACTAGCAGTATTAACTTCAATACTAGCAGCATTAACCTCACCAGCAGTATTAATCTTTTCAGCATCAGTATTATCTTCTTGAAAGTCCAAGCTTGAGACTACTTTCTTGCCTGTAGACACTTTTCTTCTCTTGTACCTCCTTCCTTTGTCAATTGACCTTGACTTTAAAGAGGCAACCTTTGAGAGAGTTTTGGCGGCTTCAAGAGTGTTTGGGCTTATTTCTTCCTCTTGTTCCTCCCCTGAAGCATGTGCCTTTGTTGTAGGAGGTGTAACCAGTCCTTGTTTTGAAGAATCTTGAGGGTCAGCTTGACTTTTCCTCCCCTGAGCCTCAGGTTCTTCATCCTCTGAATCAGTCAAAACTAAATTCCTCCTCTTAAGAAACCCTTCCAATTTCTTCACCTTCTTGACGAGCTTCACTATTGCATTTCCCATGGTTAGCTTGGTTTGTCGAAGATCCAATTCCAGGCTATCTATTCGTGAAATCAACTTGGGAACTGTTTGAAGCAAATCATCGGTAGGCATTTGACTTGGAGCCTGTGCTTGAGATGGTGAGAAGTGATGTTGGGCAGGAGAGTGCTCCTCATAGATGTGCTCATCTGTTGGAGGTTCAGTCTCAGGTGGTGGTGGTGGTGGTGATGTAGGTGTAGGAATAGGTGGTGGTGTTGGTGATGGAATAATTGGAGGTGGAGATGTAGATGTTGGGATAGGTGTTGGTGTTGGTGATGGAATAGGTGGAGGTGGAGGTATTGGTTGGGTTTGAGCTTGAGCAGCATGTTCTTGTCCTGCAATAGGGTTAGTAGCAACAAGCAACATGGAAGGCAATAAAGGTCTTGGTGCCCCTTGAAAACCCCTTTTCATATTCCCAAATATCTTTTTGGTCAGGCTTACAGCTAGATAAGGGTGTTTGTTTTCTGTTTGAATATTCAAAATTATTTGCAGAAAACGGGGATACATCAAAAACTTTTTCTTGTTCTTCAAATTGGCCATCATACCATCAAAAATGAGTTTTGAAAAATTATAAACTCTACCAGTGGATAGACAGATCAAAGCAGTAGCAATATTGCTACCAAATTGATCCCATCCACCACTTTTAGAGCTTATACAGTGCAAAAGATGGTGGACCAAATATCGCCATTGGGGTGTAAAGAAACTTTTCCAAAAGGTAAAAGTTCCATCAGTAGGATACCCTATTTGGCCCATTCCCTGAAAAAGGTCATCATTAGGTAACATTGAAATTCCTGTGGCGTCATCTAATTGAAGTGAATCCCTAATTGACGCCTCAGAGATTATGTACCTTTTGGTATCAACTGTTGCACTAATTTCGAGAGACCCATCTTCTCTAGTACTTGCAACAGCACTCTGCCAAAATTGTTTCACAAGAGAATCATAGATAGTTGGATTAGCAGTTAAAACGCATACCAAGGGTTGAACCTCGAAGAAATCCACGATCTCATCAAACCCTCTGCACTCTCGTTTAGGACTTGCCAAAAACCCTACTTGGTTTGTTTGTCACAATAATTCAATTGAGCCATTTGACACCCCGTATTAATACTTAGTTTTATTGTGAATTAAAATGGTAGATGCTGGTAGCTAGACACACACGACGCTTGACTATATTCGTTAGAGAGGAAATGTTTTAACTTTGCAAAAGAAAAGGAGATAGCAATAAAAGAAAAGTATGAAAGAGAAATCAAACTTTATCTATATATAGCTACTCTGTTGGACTACTATTGCGCCGTAAAAATCTCTAACGGTTACATTTAAACAGTGATTAATCAGAAAAAGTCAAATTTCCCGCAACCAGCATTAACATAAACCACCAGTATTAACAATGTACACTACCAGACTTAATTTTGGTCAAACAGAATTAATTAAGAGTCAACCTGAATTAACTCTATTTCAACCAGAATTAAAGTGAGTATAAACTACCGAATTAACTCTACTTAACTACCAGTATTAACGAAAGATAACTACCAGGATTAAAAGAAATTAACTACCCGTATTAAACCTACTTAACTACCAGTATTAATAGAATATAACTACCAGGATTAAACAGAATAAACTAACAGAATTAAGATTACTTAGCTACTATAATTAACAAACTATACATCTAAGCCTCCCCTTAAATGGTGCTATGGGTTGATCATACCAATGCTAACCACCAAGTAATTAAACCGAGGGCCATCAAATGGTTTGGTCAACAAGTCAGCAACATTTAAGTCTGTGTGGATTTTCTCCACACTTATGAGCTTCTTCTCATAACAATCCCTGATGAAATGGTGACGAATCTCAATGTGTTTGGTCTTAGAATGATAGACTGTAATTCTTCACAATGCAGATTGTCTTTCAATATCAATGAGGATTTTGTATTCATAAAGTTGAAACATAGTCCAACAAATGATTTTGAACCCACAACACTTGTCTACGGCAATTTGCGTCAGCTAAATATCAGCTCAGTTGTGAAAGTGGTCTACTATAGTCTGTTTCTTGCATTGCCAGGAGATGAGTCTTGAACCAAGAAATTGACAACCACCTGTACGGAGGATTTCCTGTCAAGATTGGTAACCCCATAGTCACTATCAGAGAATGGCTTCCAAATCAAGGGATTTTCCCTAGGAACCATAATCCAAAGATTTGGTTTGCCCTGAGGTACTGTGAAGATCCACTTTTGACAGCATTGAATGGAGATCTTTGGAGTACCTGAAAACGTGAACAAACCAAACTGCATACATAATATCAGGTCTAGAATCAGTAAATGTACATGCAGGAAACCTATCATAGGATCCTGTACAAGTGTACTCTACATCAAAAGCTTCCTCATCCTTTGTCAAAGGCAACTTGTCCCATGGAGTGATAGGAAAGGCTTTGGAATGCACAAACAAGATTTCTTAAGTAATCTCAGCTACAAATACTTGTCCTTGAGAGATGGAAGAGCTTTCCTTGTTCTGCTTGACTTGTAGACCAAAAAAAATGTAAGTTCACCCAGGAACTCATTTGAAATCTGCTTTTGCATCAAAGCTTAAACTCAATCACACAGACTTGTTTGTAGACCTAAAATGAATCATCTACATACACTTGAACCAACATGGATATCCTTTTTGTTTCTTCTAATAAATAAAGTCTTGTCCAATGGTGCCCCTGCTTGTATCCATAGCCTCACTATGGAATGTTGACAAAAGTAGCATACCAAGCTCTAGCGGCTTGGTGCAATCCATACCAAGCTTTAAACCACCTTATATACCCCTTGTAGATGATCATGATCAACAAAACCAGGAGGTTGTGAGACATAGACCTCTTCATCAATAGTGCCATACAGAAAAGCACTTTTAACATCCATTTGATAGACTATGAACCCCATAAATGAGGCAAAGGCCAAAAACAACCTGATAGCTTCAATTCTTGCTACAGGTGCAAAAACCTCATCAAGCATCCCTTCTTCTTGTCTATGACCTTGACACAGCCATGCTTGTTTCTGACAACTACTCCCCTCTCATCCTTTTGTTCTGTATAGCCCCATTTAGTACCTATCACCTTAGCACCATTAGGTAACTCAACTAAAACCCTTACTTGTTGAAGGCTTGAACGCAACATTCTTCTGCATAGCTTCAACCCAGCTTCCCATCTTCAAGGCTTCTAAGATTTCCTTGGTTCAAATTGGCGAAAAAAGCAAACAAAAAACAATGTTGTTGATCTTTATGATTGCTTCTTGGTGTGCTTGAATGTAACTCACTAGAGCATGAGCTCAGTGATTTTCTTGGAGAGAGCGTCTATTCAACAGGAGAAGGGATCTCCAAGGATTTGACTTTGAGATAAGCATTGTGAATCCTTAAGGGGTTTTGTAAGGAAATATCAACCTCATCTGGTAGATTGTTTGAAATTCAGAAATAATCCCATCAACAACATAAGAAGCCTTTTCAAAAATAAACCTTCACTAATTTATCAATAAATCCTTATTTCAGGTCATTTCATCATCATCTGCATCAGAGAAGACAACTTCTTCATGATCAGCACTAGGAAGTAGATAGCTTCATATTGCAGTATTAACTCCTCAAAAGCATATTAAGTTAGAACTACCAGTATTAAACAGGAGTAGTACTGGTAGGTACTGTATTTAGGTACTGGTCCTAAGTGCTTCAAAGCAAGAGCATCAATTTCTTTTCTATAAAGTCCATAATGTCATCACAGACTTGTATATTGTGTAAGAAGATGGCTGCCATCGGGGAGTGAGTCTTCTTTGTAGCAATCTTTCAAAAGAGATGTAGAAGAAACCACCATTGGTCTTGCGTCCTCCTCAGTTTTGCACATCAATATCAATGACTTTTCCTTTGAACCTGCAGGTTAGCTTAATTTTTGCAAAGAGACAGGTTATATAGTTCATAGAGTCTGAAAGATAGCTAAGTCAAACATCCACCTATGGCCTATTCCCTGTAACATTGGGTTTTCCTCAGAAAGTTTGACATGAAGGTTTCTTCAACTCTTTTGGTGACTAAGTTATAAACCCCTAAAGCTTTACTATTTACAGAGTACCCAAAAAGAAAAACCCTCGTCAATTTTCCATCACACCTTTCCTAGTGGGCTAAGAGTAATTGAGAATTGTAACAGGGCAACCCAAATGGTCTATGTAGCTAAGGAAGTGGTTTGTTGGCCAAACCAAAAGCTCATAAGGATTTATGGTTTTAGGCTTGGGTCACTCTTAACCACTTTGAAGGTATAGCAAGCAGTATTAAACTGCTTCTGCCCAAAAGTGGTAGTAAGTGTGAGTCAGCTAGCATAGTCCCTAGCAGCCTCTATTCGGTCCTATCATTCTCCTCAGCAAACCCCATTTAGCTGAGGATTCTTGCAATACTAAACTCCTGTTTATACTCCTTTTCCCCACAAACTCAAGCATAAACCCTGTTTATAAATTCTGTCCCCTTACTGATCTAATGATTTTACTTTGTGATTAGTTTTTTTTTTGGTTTTCAAATCTGTTTTATAAAAGTCTTAAGAGATGCCACTAAAGTCCTCATCCTTTTATGGCTAGAAAAAACCCAACAAAACCTTGAACAGTCGATCAGTAATCACTAGATAGTAAACTGCATGGTTGATACTCCTCACGAGTTAGTCTAAATAAGGCCATATGCAAAGGTGTTAATGGGTGGGTCACATATCAAATCAATCTTGCCTTACACAAGGCCTTGTGTTGCTTCCCTTCTGACAAACAACACAAGTGGACATTTTTGAAACTCTTGGAAGGTAACCCGCTAACTAGATTATCCTTTACAAGTTTAATTAAGTTTTTGAATTGAGGTGACCTAACCTCCCTGTGCCACAATTTAGCTTCATTAGATGAGGCTTTTGCTAATAACAAGTGTATCCTTTGAAGAATCAACAGTTTTTCATATCAAAAGTATACAAGAGTGTAATGCCTAGGAACGTTAAAGAAGACACCAGAGTTTTCATCAGGCAGTCTTGCAGTCAGAGGGACACCACAAAACACTCTTTTTCAAGTAAAAAGTACTTTAGCTTTTATCACATATCTGAGATAATGGAGGAAATAAGAGTAAAATGTCCAAGTTCATTCACACAAGCCACAACATCAAAACAAAATTCCTAATCTAATTGTACCTTGTTCCACTGATACTTCCTTACTTCTCCAAAAGTACAGATCCCACTTAGGATAGATCTGATAATCTCAAGAAGGGCCTGTTACCAGTCATGTGACCCAGAACCTCCCACTATCAAAATACCTCGTATGCTTCATATGCTTCAGTGGATGATCCAGAACATACAAAAAGAGATTAGTTTCTCTTTGGGACCCATGCCTTCACAGGCTTGGGTCTGCCTTGTGGACCTTGAGAAACATGAACATATGAATCAGGGGTTGGTCCACTATTGGTATTGGAGTGTGGTGTTGTTTTTCTCCAAACACAACCTGCTGAGGTCTTAACAGCAGTACCCATTTTGCCCTTAACAGCATATATATTTGACTTGTATGTTGTATTCCTTGAAAAGGGTCTATTTACAGGTGAACTTTGTTTTGAAAAACATTTCTTTGGACTTTTAAGATTCACCTGTGAAGTCTGGTTTGATAATACTGGTCTATTTACTCTAGCAGTATTAACATTTTGTTTGCCAGTATTAACTCTAGAACCACCAGACTTATTTTGAGTGCCAGAATTAACATACATTCTACCAGAATTAACATGTTGCTTGCCAGTATTAAACTAAACACCAACTTAAATTGTGATGCCAGCAGTGCCAGCAGAACTAACAGAACTAACATTTCCATGACCAGTATTAGCATTTACCCTACCAGTTTTAATAGTGTTGCTAGCAGTACTAAGGTTGGGTCTAATGTTGTTTAGTTGTACAGGTCTGGGAGTGAATTGATTTGCTTTATTCACCCTGTTAGAGTTAGTCCAGGCTGGTGTAGCTTGCCTAACATTAGCATGAACCACCCTTGTGCTCTTAAAAGCAGCTTCCCTTGCCATCTTTTTCTCATAATAGTCACAATCCTTAATCAAGTGACTAAGACTTCCACATACAAAACATGGTTTTCTTTCAAAAGAATATCCTGCACCTAATTCTCTTTCCATTCTTTGATTCCAATTCTGTCTTTTATATGAAGGAATAGGTGAGGGAGTCACTGGTGTCCTAATTGGTTGCCTAGGAGTTTTTACATGCTGTGCACAACTAGGGTCAACTGTTTGTGGGGGTGTAGGCACCCATGTGTTGAGTCTTTGTTAGGAAGGAAACCTGCTCACTAGAAGGTATAGGGATAGAGTCATTATTGACTGAATGGTCAGTTATAGTTCCTAGCTCCCCATCACTGTCATTGGATTGACAGGTTGAGTAATGAGTGGAACTATCATTTGACACAGCTCCAAGTTCCCCATCACTGTCATTGGATGGACAGATGGAGAAAACAATGGAACTAGCATTAGACACTGTAGGACTAGGAGATTGAGGTTGAGGTCCATGTTTACCATACACATATAAAGAATCATCTATGTCCTCCTGTGCCCTAGGGGTATAATCACCACTAAGAGGAGGGGGGACACCTTTGTATTCTACCTGTTTGAATCTGCTGTAAAGTGGGATATCATAATATCCTTCATCTGTTTCCCTAAGAACAAAAATACCTCTACTCATCTCTTCCTCATATCCTAGGACTTCAGCATTTGACTTTATGCTATGTCCTAAACCTAGCTTAACAGTTGAGCTCATCCCACAATCAATAAGCTTCCAAAGATTTTTAGAAGATGCAAACCAAGAATCAACAATTTTTTGTAAAGCATCTTTGTCTTTGTTGGGAATACTTGAAAAACGACTAAGTGTCGTTTCTGCTGTTAGAGATTTTCGTTTCTGCTGATGGCATTAAGTCGTTCCTGCTGGCAGTTCAAGTAGCGTTCCTGCTGATTATGTTTCTGCTGGTCATGTTCCCGTTCCTGCTGACAGAGATAGAATCTGCTGATTGTTATTTATGGACGTAATTAATGTAATTTAAAGGAATATATTCTAGAATTATCTCATTAATATAGGAATGAGATAAATTAGAAAGATTGTGTTATTCTCTTACGTGATTTTAGTTTTTTCTTGTTGACCAATTTAAGGGTTTCATCACTATAAAAGAAACCTTTTACATTAGGTTTGCACCGATTGCAAATTAGAAAACATTTTTATAACAATAAAAAGTCCAAAGAGGATCATAGTTCAAATAGTTATCTTCTTGTTGAATTGTTTAGTTTCCGCCTAAACATTTGCTAGAGTCTCTCACGTATATGCTTGTGATTACATAAGTACTATACAACCACAAAGGCTAGAAGATCTATCTAGTACGAGATCCTAACAAGTGGTATCAGAGCCTGGAGAGAGCCTCTGATAAAGAAGAATCACTAGTTACCACAACAAAACTTTGTTTCTCTAACCGATTAACAAAAAAAAAAAAACATGTCTGAATCCATGCCTACTAACTACTCAGTCAACATTCACGTATCCTGACCCTAATCCATCTGCTTCACCTTCGTTTACTCAAGATGATACCTCAGAATCCTTCATACCTGAACTCACACAACCAATGCCTACATTTGGTACACCCGGTGGGACATTCACTCAAACTGCTTTCTCACAGCCTGCTTTCTCACAACCTATCTTCTCACAACCTGCTGTTCACTTTCAACCTACTCAACCTTCTCAACCTACTGGTCAGCAGTACCCTAACAATGTCCAGACACAACAGTTTCAACAGTTCCAAACAGCCTCTATCTCTGCCAACAATGCAAAATTTCCTTATCTAGAGAAGGAAAAATATGAGATATGGGTTATGAAGATGGAGTACTGGATACAGAAATTGGCTGATTCAAATCTTGAGGATAGTTCCAAGGAACATCCAAAAGAGGTTGGGAAAAGATGCAAGAGGAAATACAATTGTTCATCCTCCTGTCTCTCTTGATGAGCATGTTGCTGTACAAAGGGAGAATAAGGTGAGAACCTTGTTGCTTCAGGCTCTACCTGAAGATCATATGCCCGATTTTCATCATTATGATGATGCAAGGGATAAGGGTGCAGTAAGGCTAGGTTTGGTAAAATGGATGAATCAAAGAAGAGCAGGAAACCATGCTCAAACAGCAGTTTACAGAATTCTCTGTGACAGAAGAAGAAGGCCTACACAAGGGTTATGACAGGTTTCAGAAGATTCTGAGCCAGTTGAACCAAGTGCAGGCAAGGCCAGACAATGATGACATCAACCTGAAGTTTCTAAGAGCACTTCCCTCTTCGTGGTCACAAGTTGCCTTGGCATTAAAAACAAGAGGTGGTCTTGAATCAATGAGCTTTGATGACCTGTATAACAAACTAAGGTCACTTGAACTTGATGTCAGCATGGGTCATAGTTATGGTGTGAAAGTTGCTGCTGCTCCCACTCATTCTGCTTTCATCAGTGCTGCCAGCTCTGGATCAAAGCTTAATTATTCTAATCAACAGAGTATTCCATCAGGTTTTCAGCCATCTGTTCGTTCTGACAGCATAATGGAATGTGTTTTGCATTCTTTTGTTGCTGAGAATGAACCAGATCAAGATATGATCTATGAAGACTTTGACCAGGTTGATCAGTTGGAGATGGAAGAATTGGACTTGAAGTGGCAAATGGCTATGCTCTCCTTGAGGATTAACCGATTTGAGAAAAAGGCAGGACGAAAGATGAACTATGACAATCAGCAATCTGCCAGATTTGACAGAAGGAAGGTGGTGATTGCTACAAATGTACTTCAGTTGGGACATTTATGCTAGGAATGTAATTTTGAAGACATTGATGAGAGCCAGGTATTCTGCTTTTAAAGTCACAGAAGTTAATAACAAGACGAACCAAAAGCTTTGTCCAGTGAATCCATGGTGAATTGGTCGGATCATGCGGCAGAAAACAAGACTGCTGAGGTTGAGAAAGTATATGGGATGATGGCTGGACTTCATAGTGATAATGGTGGTACTGATGTTTCTGATGCTGCTGCTGAGTTTGCTATGATGGGGATTTCTCCTAAGGTACACAATTGTCCTCTTGGCTGTGATTCTAAAATTAATGATCTGAATAATATGTATAATAATCTGATAGATAGACAATGATGTTACTAAGTTCAGGCATATCAAAATGCTGTTAAAACATTAGAATCACAAAAGGAAGGGGGGGATTGTGTACCAAGAAAACCAGATTGCTTTAGAAGAAATGATTAGGATTTATCTTTGCTAATCTAGAAAACACCACATAACCACATTTGAGTTTATACTGAAAAAATTACATGATCAGCACAAACCGAAAAGAAAGAATGGGAAGTTTAAGTTAAGCGACATTAGCTAGATTTGAAAGTGGAAGGCGTCTTCAGAACTTGCAAAAATTGATAAATAGCTCTATGTCTACAAGAACTAAAATTGGTCTAGGATTTAAAGAGTACTTTGGAAAAGACGAAGTGTTTGATTTGTCTACACCTAGTGTATTTGACCCAGAACCTGTTGAGGAGGATAAACCTCTTTACTCATGGTTTGTCAAGGCTGGGGAGATGCATGCTGTTCTCCCTCCATCACTGGAACTTATCCCACCTCATATAAGTCTGACATAGAGGAAACACAGGTAAGTTATGGGTCAAAGTCTGATAATAACACTTCTGAAACTCTTTCAGAATCTAATGACTTTGTCTCTTGTGATAACAGTGACAAGTCTTCAGACTCAGAGACCAATGCATCCTGTGATTCCAGCCTCAAGACCAAGACCAAAGACTTCCCACCTGCTGTTGACATCAAGACTTTGTCAAAGTCTGATGTTGAAGACCCAAACTCCACTTCTGGCAATCCTAGTTTTTCTTGTTTGGAGAATGTAAAATCTCCTAGGTCTTTTGTAAATAAAAGTGAATAACAATAGAATTTGTTACAAACAATTCTTGCGTGTTTAAGAAATGTTTGTTTGTGTAGTAAATTGCATTTGATTAAAGATTGTGACCTTTATTATTTGTAATTCTGTCCCTTGTAACTCTGGAAAAGCAACCCCCGCCCCCAAAAAAACCCCCAAACCCCCTCAAAAACCCCCCGCACCTTCTGCTGTAGTAGGAATTCCCCAGCAGTAGTTCCTGCTGGTAGATCTGATTCTGGCTGCTAGTAAGAAACAAACCACAGTCAATTCTCTGGTAGACCAAATCCTCTGGTTGTCTAAAGACCACACGAATTCTGCTAGGTAGATCCATTTTCTGCTGTTGGACCTAATCTGCTGCTCGACCCATATTCAGACCATCATCTGGTTATTTTAATAATCAGAACTAACCTTTATGACCCTATTTTATGTATAGAGGGACTATGGATACTGCTGTTAAGACCTCAGCAGGTACTCTGGAGGAATAAAAGACACAAGTTTTGGGGATCCGAGTAATGGTGGATCTCATCAATCCACATGGTTCACAATTATAATGGATCCCCAAGGCAGCTCAAAGTCAGAATTGGCTTGGGTCGCTCAAGTGTACTGAAGATGTTGTTGTATTAATTTTGTAGGGTGATCCTAGTACAGATAATGACATAGGTATAGTTGACAGTGGTTGCTCAAGAAGTATGACAGGAAACAAGGAAAAGCTTGATGATTTTGTGCAGATCAAGAGGCATTGTTTAAATTTGGAGTGGAGATGGTAGAAAACAGGAAAAGCACCACACGGACTTCAAAGCTTGACTTTGAAAATGTCTACTATGTTGAAGAGCTGCAGCACTTTAACTTGTTCTCTGTATCACAAATTTGTGATAAAAAGAACAGAGTTCTCTTCACAGACACTGCTTGTTTGGTGCTTTCAGAGGAATTCCAATTACCTGATAAATCAGGTGTACCCAAATTCCTAGGGACATGATCTCGAACATTTCGAATCTCTACGCTGCAACCAGAACAAAGGTTACTTGTTTTAGTAGCAAAGCATCCTTGGATGAATCCACAATGCACAGAAGGATGGCTCATGTGAACTTCAAACTATCAACAAGTTATCTAAGGAAGGTCTGGTGATGGGTTACTCGTCAAAGTGTTTAACCATAACACAACTGTGTTGCCTGCCAACAAAGGAAAGCATCATAAGGCTTCTTTACACGTTATTTCTGCTGTGAGATCATTCTAGACCCTCTGCATTGCCTACATATTGATCTTTTGGTCCTACAAATATCAAGAAAGTATTGACCAGAATACTACTCATTTTGGTGGGGGGGGGGTGGTTACTGATGACTTTAGCAGGTTTACTTGGACTTTCTATTTGGGTACTAAGGATGAAACATTTTATGTCCTTAAAGAATTTATTGCCTTAATAGAAAACCAGCTAAATAAAAAGGTTAAAGGAATAAGGTATGATAATGGGACAGAGTTCAAAAATGCAAACTAATTAAACTTGTGGGGAAAAGGAATTAAGAGGGACTATAGTAAAGTCCTAGAAACCCCACAACAGAATGGGGTTGCTGAGAGGAAAAATAGGACTCTTATAGAGGCTGCTAGAACCATGTTGGCTGACTCTAAATTACCTACCATGTTTTGGACTGAGGCTGTTAGCACGGCTTGCTATGTTTTAAACAGGGTATCTATTACTAATCCCCATAATAAAACACCTTATCAATTGCTATCTGGGAAGGTTCCTCAGATAGGTCATCTTAAACCTTTTGGGTGTCAAGTAACTATCCTCAATACAAGCGACCATTTGGGGAAATTTGAGGGCAAAGCTGATGAAGGTATATCTGTTTTTATAGCTCCTAATAGCACGCCTATAGGGTTTATAATTTATCAAACAAGAGGGTAGAGGAAACCATGAATCTGAGATTTTTAGAAGATAAACCCAATGTTCAGGGAATTGGTCATGAGTGGTACTTTGACCTTGACTATTTAACTGATTCATTAGGTTATACTCGTTTTAAAACTGACACACCTGCAGGTACACAAGAGACTAACATACCTACAGGTACACAAGCTCAAGACTCCGATTCAGACGTGGAGGAACAAGTGATAGTGGTTCCTTCATTTCCTTCTAACAGCTTTGCAGGTCCTTCCTCCAGCAATGGTCCTAGTATTATGGAACGCAATGCAGATTATGCAGAAGAGCTTGCTAAGCTTCAAAGACAAGAGTATGAAGCTAAGGACGCAGCTGCTCGATATGGTTATTTGTTCTCACAAGCAACAGCAGAAATACTAAGTCAAGCTGAAACTGAAATTCGAAACCAAAGTGTTTCTGCTGATAGGGATCCTGCTGGCATTGGTTCTGCTGGTGGTGTTTCTGCTGGTAGTACTTCTGTTGGTAGCGATCCTGCTGGTAGTCATCATGCTGGTCATTTTCAACCTGCTGGTTGTGATGATCCTGCTGCTCTGGGTGATCCTGCTGTCAGTACATCTGTTTCTGCTGACTTCATTCCTGTACATGCTGATGAGTCTACACTTCCTCCTGGTAAATCTTTGGGCTCGAGTGAAAACACTAAACGATTTCATATCCTTCAAGATGTGAACAAGGATCAATTCTCTTCTGCATTTTTCACCATCTTCCTCTTATGATGATGATTTTCGTGCTACTCTTACAAATTTAGCACCTGCTGTGGAAGTGAATCAAGTTTCCTACAAAAAGGGAGAACCAATCATCTCCCTCTCAATTCTAGGTGATCTTGCGTCTCCATTCGACAAGAAGCAGAGCTCAAAAATCCAAGTTTGGGTGAAAGTGCATTCATTGGATACATTAAGTCAACAAAGGACCAATCATACAGACCAACTTCAATGTTTGGCTGCTTGCTTCCGTTATCTCAGTAGAACCAACTAGTAAAGCAAAAGCACTTGAGATCCTGAATTTGGGTTGATGCAAGCAAGAAGAGAGCCACATTCATTTACCAGCAAGTATGGAACCTTGTCCCATTACCTGCTGCAAACATGCAATAGGGACAAAATGATTTGAAAACAAAAGGGATCCAGAGGAATTGTTGTTAGGAATAAAGCGAGGTTGGTTGCACAGGGACACCGACAAGAGGAGGGCATTGATTATGATGAGGTATTTGCACCAGTGGCCAAATAAGGCAATCAGACTATTTTTGGCTTTTTTGGCTTCGTACATGGGCTTTCTGGTATATCAGCTGGGATGTTTAAGAGTGCCTTTTTCCTCTATGGAGAAATTGAAGAAGAATGTAATGACACTCGCCTAAAGGGCTTTTGAAGATCCTACTTCCTCAAAGCATGATAATACAGATGGTTTAAAGCTCTTATGGACTTCATCATGCACCTCGAGCCTGGTATGCCAAGATGTCTCTTTTCTGTTACAACACAATTACAGAAGAGGTACTATTGACAAGACATTGTTCATCAAGAAAGATCCAGGATATACTTTTGGTACAGGTTTATGTGGATGACATCATTTTTGGGTCAACCAATAAAGCCTGGTGTGATGAATTTGAGGTGTTGATGAAAGAGAATTGAAATAGTGCAATGGAGAGAGACTTTACTCATAGGTCTATCAGGTGAAACAGTGGCCTGAGTATTTTTATCACCAAGACAAGTATGTTAAAGACAATGCTTACTAAGTTCGACATGGAATCTTAAAGAACTGCAACAACACCTATGAAGCTGCAAGACCAAATTAAAAAAAAAAAAAAGAAAAAAGAAAAAATAAAAAAAAAATAAAAAAAAAAAAAGAAAAAAAAGAAGACACTGATCCTCCAGTTAATGTACATTTGTAACAGATTCAATGATTTGGTCACTATTTCTCACAGCTTCAAGACCTGACATCATGTTTGCAGTTAGTGCTTGTTCCAGACATCAAGTTACTCCACTGACTTCTCATCTGAATGCGGTCAAGAAAATTTTCAAGTATCTAAAAGGGCAACCAAAACTCGGCTTGTGGTACCCTAAAGATTCTCCCTTTCAGTTGGAAGCCTACAGTGACAGTGATTATGCTGGTTCTCATGGTGACCGGAAATCCACTACAGGTGGATGTCAATTTCTGGGCAGACGGTTAATTTCATGGCAGTGCAAGAAGCAGACTATTGTGGCTACTTCTTCTACAGAAGCCGAGTATGTTGCTGCTGCTAGCTGCTGTGCACAGGTACTCTGGATTCAGAACCAGTTGCTGGATTATGGATTCAACTTCATGAATACCAAAATCTTCATAGACAACCAGAGCACCATATGCATTGTGAAGAACCCTGTCTTTCATCAGAGGACCAAGCATATGAATTAGGCATTCACTTTATAAGGGATGCGGGGGGGGGGAGAGGGGGGGGGGGGGGGGGAGGGTGGAGGAGAACTTGATACAGGTGCTGAAGATTCACACCTTTAATGTGGCTGATTTACTGACCAAGGCATTTGATGGACCAAGATTTGAGTATCTGGTGGTCCATATTGGGATGGTGAATCCCTCTTTCGTGAATTGAGGGGAGGTATAAGCCTAAGGGGAGGCTTGTTGTTGTATCTTTGTATATTCTAACTTTCTTGCAGGTGGATATGTTGTTTTGTGGGATATTATTTTCCTGTGATTGCAGGTCGTCAATACTGCTGCTGGTAGTTATCCTTTCTGCTGGACGATTGGTTTCTGCTGGTCGCACTATGGTTCTGCTGGTAGTTATCGTTTCTGCTGGACGATTGGTTTCTGCTGGTTGTACTATGTTTCTGCTGGTAGTTATCCTTTCTGCTGGACGATTGGTTTCTGCTGGTCGCACTATGGTTCTGCTGGTAGTTATCCTTTCTGCTGGTTGCTCTGTTTCTGCTGGTAGCTATGGATTCTGCTGCTGCTTCCGTGTACATGATGGTGGTCATACTTCTGCTGGTAGATTCATTTATGCTGATAGGGTGTATGTTCCTGCTGACTGCATGGTTTCTGCTGTTGGATGACTCTTTCTGCTGGCTGAATATATTCCTGCTGCTGGAGTTGTTTATGCTGTCATTACATCTATTCATGCTGCTGGACTGGTTTGTGCTGGTGGTATCATGTTCCTGCTGGCAGACTTATTTCTGCTGGTAGTAACATGTTTCTACTGTGCTCAGCTGAATATTGCTGGTTGGTTGGTCTATGCCACTAGTCACTTGGTTTCTGCTGGTAGTCTCCATTCCTGCTGGTGTCACAATGTATCTGCTGCCTGAATAGTTTGTGCTGCTCACATATTCGTTCTGCTGCTTGACTTGTTTCT
>BQNB010131226.1:0-18814 GCA_026074375.1 Tanacetum coccineum
GGATAATGATGATATTTCTTGTAACACCCAAGTCAACTACGTCCCGGATGTAGACAATTAAACCCTCAAAGTAGTCGAAATGAAAACACCAAAGTCAACTAAGTCTCGGATGAAGACAACTTCCTGCATGATACTAACTATCTAGAGGAACTATCATACCACTGTGTACCTCTTTTATCATCAGAAACTATTTCTTACATCTCTTCCCCTATGTAGTTGGAATAATACACCAATGGCCACGAGTTAAAACACTAATTTTCTCTACGGTTATGACATTTGTATTCTCGGGATGACCTAAAATAAGAAGAAGGTATGAAGTTCATCATGTGTACTCGTTGTGCGTTCAGATGTATGTCTCCTCCCCCCTTGCTGGTTTTGATACCTCAGAATCAGCAAAACATTGTACGTACATATACTTAAAATCTTGTGAGAAGAATGAAATTAGCTCAAATGTATCCCATGAGAATCAACTGTTGATCAAATCTCTACTCATAAACTCTCTCTAACTATCTTTACCAACCCCTTTGTAGGCTATTTGAAGTGGCCACTGATGGAGTAAACCTGATATACCAAACTTGAAACTAAGGTATAATTCCCCGTTCTTGTGACTTAAGCTTGCACAAATGTTGGAAGAACGGTGTAAAGAATTTGTGCTCCATGAAAATCTCTAAGTACTCAATACCCCACCAAAGTATGAGACTTTCATCACCTCTTGCGACTATCCACGTCGTCTTCTTCGTGTGACACTAAGTACTATAATATAACTCCTTTAAGTGATAGTTATCCAGGTCATCAACCATCCACCCCGACTGCTGGTAACTAGATAACCCAAGTCTTCATCTTAAATCATAAGCTCGAGCAAGTTATCATTGAAAGTCATGGATCCAACCAACCCCGACTTCAAGATAAAATAAGTACACGCCTTCATGAAATCAACTTCAATCTCAAATAAATGATAGCCAATTGACTCCGTGGTCACTTAGAAAAACTAGTACCACATCTAGCTATTACAATATAAATTCCATGATTCTTTATAAACATTGATCCCGGTCTAGTCACAAAAATTGTCACTTTGTCGTTATGGAACCCAAATACCATAATTCATATCAATAAACTGAGCCCATCAGCATAGCGGCCTATGTCCAAATCTGATAGCAATATTCGAATTCAAGCCCACAATCATCTTACTTAGACAATGGATAAGTGAATTTCGTATAGGCCCATAGACATGAACTATGCCTGGTCCAACAACCAACCACGTAGGATATATAGCAAGTACTTTCCTTAATTTCACTCCATCTAACCCTAATCTCAAAAAACACATCGCAATCATCACATCCACCTTATCTCTCCATTTCTTAAACGTGGCTACTAACAGATCCAAACACAACAATCATAATCCTTTTACTTCAAACACACATCTCAGTCACCACAACCAATCATCATTGGTTTGAGAAACACAGAAGCAACAATAATCTTTTGTTCTTAATAAACATCACTTTGTTTATTTTCTTGCAACCCACGAAGAACACACAAGCTTTAGCTTCAAGATCTTGCTAACAACCAAGGTTTCGGGTAGGTTTTTATTTCTTGTTTGTTCGTCAATCAATCGAAACAAAGAAATAGATTGTAACAGATTTGTTATGAATCTATTCTTATGTTCGTATATCAAAAGGAAGGCTTTGCCCTTTCATATATCGATGATGATAACGAATCAAACCTAATTAAATCTTTAAAAGATTTGTATTCAAAGGTTGATTATGTCTGAGATCATTTATCTTTTCATTTGTTTTGAGTCTATGATGGAGATGAGATTGGATTTGTTGTTGATTGATTTGATACGAAGGGATTAAGAGTTAGGTTAGTGGATTTATTGGATTGTGTTTAGAGGTTGTTGTTGTTGTTGACAGGTTATGGTACTGGTTTAAATATGTTCTTCTCTTCATTACTATTTTCTTTTGTTTGACTTTTTTGGTTGACTGGTTTGTTTGACTTGGTTGACTCAACTCAGTCAACTCGGTAAATACCAAGTTGACTCGGTTCTGTTTTACCAAATCGCTGCTAAACAAATCGCTGCCAAGAATTTTGAACAAACTGCTACGAAATTAAGCAAATCGCTGTCACTTTCAAATCACTAAACCGCTGTCTTATTTTTTTTATAGCAAACCGCTGCTAGTATAACTTTTTGTCCTTTTGCTTATTTTCGACTAGGAAACAAAACAAGTGTATACTATGTACACCAAACTGCTGTTAAGAACAGTTTACATAAACCGCTATTCTTCAAACATAAACCTAAAATTTTTTGACCAAAATAAGCAGTTTGATGCACTTAAGACCACTAAATAAACTATTGAATAAGCTGGTAAACAACAACAACCACAGAATAAGCTGAAGGCTCAAAATAAGCTTATAAAGACTCGAAATAAGCTGTCAACTATAAACACCAAAAAGACCCAAAAAGAACTCATCAAAAAGAACAAGATCTAAACTGTTATAAAAAACAGATTCACACCACAACACACATACCTAACTATGGCCATTTCCCAGAAATAAGCCAACAAAAATAAGCTTGAAATAAGCTTGAAATAAGCTGATAATAAGTTGTTGTCACGAATCAAACAAACACAATACAAAATGGATAGATTTGAGACATGGGATGGCATAATCAAACCGACCCGACCAAAGAATGAAACCATGGCTCTTGATACCAATTGACAGTTTTAAAGAATCATAGATCTGGTGGTCGGGGAGACTCAAACCATGTAATAGCCATGTTTAGAGAGAGAAAGTAGTGAGAGAAACAAATGTGTGTAATAACATGAAAAGTGAAAATGTTACAAGAGTCTCAACCCCTCTATGGAAGCCTTAGAGGGGTATATATAGCCCATACGCCTCACAACTATACAATAATGCCTATTCCAGTCACTACGTATGTGACTATGATAAACTATGGTAATTCTATAATGTCATCACATAAAATGAAATCCTAACAGAAATGTAGCCTAAGTTCCTAGTCAAAGAGTGCAAGAGAAGATGTGCATGGAAAAAGTATAAAGGGATGAGAAGACTGGTATTTGCAGGGCTGGATATTGACGTGTGCCTTATGATCACTTGCATAAGGCTCATTAGACAATAGGGGCACAAAAATTTAATAACATGTACATTGTATAGTAGATATATGCCTAAGACTTAAGTTTTATCTTAGTGAGACATACATTGGTTTTTGATGTGTTGTGGTTTTAGCCTTGTAAGAGCATACGGTATGGTGAGGAGTAAGCTCGCCACTTTTTACGTAGCACCTCCTCACCGCTCGCCATTTGCTTGCCACCACACCAAGGTAGCTCCTCATTGCTCCTTATTTATGCGCTCGTCGAGGAAGTGAGGAAGAAAATGACAAAACACAAAAATGTATAAGTTTAATATTATAACTAAATGGGAGTATGGGTGAGGCCCAAATGAAGAGGTTGAAACTTGTTATGTGTGAGGGGATATTTTAAAGAGGGAGTGTTAAAGTGAGGTGGCACCCGGTGAGGCCCAAATGAGGAGGAAAACCTCCTCACCGTACCTTTTGTTCTAAGTTGTAACTAGTATATAAACTAAATTCTCAATATTTTACTTCTTTATATGATCTTATCAAAAGCAAAACATGTATGTTCTCCAATTAATTGTTTATTTGTTTTATGTTTTCTTTTATTTGTTGCTTTGTTAGTTATATAAATATTAATCTAACTGATTTTAGTAAACCTTTTTAACAAGTATTTTGACTATTCTTGCTTAAGGGGCTTCATTTTCTAAGCCAAACATGGCGCTTAAAATCCACAACCCTATAATTATAAGGTTGGGATAAAATCACGCCATGTTCGCTGAAACCTTTTGGATGGTGGAGATGAAAGCAGATGAACGATCGCGATTGAGGCAGAAGATAAACGTTTAGCCGTTGAAATGTCACGTCAAACGAATCGCAGATACCAAAGGGCATCTATATAGTTATAAAATAGAGATAGTGGAAAATCTAGTCACAAATAGGAGACGCAGATAGGACAAGCCTCGGATCAAACACAATCAAATCTAGAACATTTGCCTTATTAGGCAATTTTGGAACCCATAATCACTTTTATTTCACCATTGTTGAACATTAAAAAATAGATTAAAGAAAATGAAGAAGTGTAGAGAGAAGTTTAAAGAGAGAAAGTAGAAAGAAAAAAAGAGATGGTTAATTCTAGCAAATGTGTGAAAAATAAATGAGAACCAACACCTTTTTCCATGGTGGAAAAGGGTTTATATACCCACTTCACTTAAGTGAGACGTGTGGGCTTTCTAGGTGGGATGGGCTCGGGATTAACTTAGGCTTTAGCCCGATACACATATAATATTAGATTACTAAACGAGCCTGATACCCGTAACTTAGCCTATTACAACATATATTTAATAAAGACCTTGCTTTCATGATTAGTAGCCGAGCTTCCTTGTTCGGCTTAGTATTTTGAGGCTAACAATCTCCCTCGAAGCGAGGCTTCCTGCAAAATTCAGAGCTTCCATGTTTAAAAACATATTTTGAGGCTAACAATCTCCCTTAATGTGTGGTCTTTGAATTCCTGAGGTGATCTTGAATCTTGCTTCCTTGGACTTGTTGAGATTGCTTTGTCGTTGAGTTCTTGAATCATTGGTCTTTATTATGTTGTAGGCTTGTTCCTTTATGCTATGTGATCTTTAATCTTAAGCCTTTGTCATTGTCTTTCGACTTCGTCATTGATTCTGAGATCTTTAAATCTTCTCCTTGTTTGTCTTGATCATCTTTGCCACCTTGCGATCTTGTGTCTTGATCTACATGCCCGTACTTAGCATCATCTTAAAAGCTTTCTAATAATCTCCCTTGATAGACTTGATATCTTAAGGAGGATCGTGTATATTAGAGTTTACGAAAGTCTTTATCTTTAAATCTTGAGCTTTCTTGATTCTTGAATCTTGATGCTTATAGTATGTCTTCGTAGTTTGAGCATGAGCATGTGGTAATGAGTTCAACTCTGCTGGAATGAGGTATCTCCGTCTCCATCTTTATATGAATCCTAAAATAAAACAGTCAGCGATAAAGCTTGTGGACGAATATGGCTTTGTCATTCGCCCGGATTTGGTTGGATTAACCTCTGGTTCTGTGAGGAACGACTTGTGATCAGGTAGATTCAATTTAAAAGAATCTCCTTGACAGGATTTCCAGCTTTAAGCTTAAGATCCTCTAACACAGATGTATTAGATTCACCATGCTAGCTTGTTCTCAATATCAGAACGTCTCAAAGCAGACAACACGATATGAGTGAATCGGTTAGTTACTATCTTACTGATTGAGTCGTCAATTCATTTACTGGACCAAAATCGATATCCAGTTATCACAAGTTTGATTCATATAGAATCTCGCTAGTCACCTACCGAGAGCTTGTTTGATGTTGGCTCAAGCAGGATTTCCATCTTCACTGTGAATACTTAAGTATCACTCGGATGTTCTGGCAAAATCACAAGGATAATGCGTAGGACTCTTGTTAACAGCTTGTAAACTTGATGATGTTCAATCAAGTGTTTGTCATGGAATGTGTCCTAATGAGATTTATTTTATTGATCTCTTGGCTCTAGACTTAATTAGTGCGTTTGGTTTTAGTACTCAGAGGCTGGAGCAGACTGCCACCTATTCAATATCAACTAACTCGGAGTGAGAAAGTCAATAGAAGTCGTGTGTATCTTCGTGAAAAATGAGACAAGTATCTTTTAAGAGAAACTTGAATGGCTGGGAAGGGTTGTGCATTGCATCACTGGGTCCATGATGTCATTCTTCAATATCAGAATTCATCTCTGTGAAAACTGATAGATTATGTATTGACCCAGTTTCTGCCTAAATGTTTGTGGAGGGCTACTTTATTTTCACCCTTTATCCATACATTTCTTTTTAATTCTTCATCCCCTTCAATGCTTACCAAGACGTCATTACTAACACTTTGTTGTGATTGTTCTAGTGTTAGCTCAATCTTAGTTGGTATTATTCCCTTTACTCATTCATCTCCAATCATACCTAAGGACTACTATTTCTAACTATGTATTGTCCTTGGGTAGATCCCTCCGGTTGTGGTTGGATCGTAGGACGAATACCTAACCTAATCACCTTATGAGTTAAGAAGCGTCGTGAATTAAGATGTTGTTGGGTATTTGATCGTAACCATAAAACCATTTTGAAAATCAATCAAAGTGTTTGATATAAATCAAAACATTTACCACTTTGAGAGTTTCATTCTTTTGAAATGCTCCCCCTACACATGTGCATCGATATTCAAAATTGTTTCGCTCATAGAGGAAAGAGTTATGCACTTAGAGTCTTAAAGATCACATTTTTATCGATTACATTTTAATCACATTTTCTCCTCCTGTGGAAATAACTAATCTCTTAGTATTTTCATACCAATTGATTAAAATTTGAGACATGAAAATGTTGCATGGGGAGAAAAAAGTTGACCACTACATAGCATGAATTAATGGAACTTTTTCTTTGGCTCCCCTTCAATTTCACATATATGACACCAATTAAGAGAATAGGATTATGACTTTGTAAATTCCATGTGAAATTGAGTTTGAGCTACTTGTATATGTTTTAACAAAATGAGTGTTTAAATATTATTAACATTTTAACATTTTTTATTTGTTTAAACATTTTTGAAATGTTTTAGACACACAAAATAGACATGTGAGTATGTGCCTAAACGCATTAAAACTTGGTTTTAAAAGCTCCCCCTCAAAAATTGATTCACTTTAAAAAATGATTCGACTTTTGAAAGATGCATGAGGAGGGAGTGTCAAACACATAATTTTGAAAGATTTTGAAGAACCTTTTGAGAAATTATTGAAAAATTATGTTCAATGTGTTTTGAAAAAAACAATGTAACCTTAAGCGCGAAAGACTTTGAATGTATTTTGGAATTGACTTTTTATGGTCATCTCAAGTCTGAGAAGTTGTTATCTTCTCGTTGTGAGGATAAATGTACATGATTGCACACTTTCCTTTATTTAAAGACCGGGTTGCTATCTTACATTTAATAACAAACCATGAAGAAAAAAAATTAGAAATGACATGTTTTGAAAGCGTTTGAACTCTTGCTCGAACTTCACTTACACGCCCGTGTCAATATTAATCGACAGTTTTAGGTACGTAAATGTTATTGATTCTAAGAGACATGTCGAGAAGATTCTTTTTGGGAATTTTTTGTTTTTCTGATTTTGTATTTTCTTTTTTAAAGTTTTATATTTTTGTATTTTGTTTTTGAAATTTTAATATTATTGGTAATTTTCTTTTCTAAAAAATAAATACAAGTCTTGATGTAAAGAACATATCAAGTTCAGAATCCATTTTCCAGAACCTCCAAATCTACTGGAGTCAAACATCTCATACCAATTCGTCTGACAAGATACTGAAACCTATCTTCGGGTAAGGCTTTAGTAAACATATCAGCTAATTGGTATTCAGTTCTGACAAAATACAATTCAATTATACCATTTTTAACCTGTTCCTTGATGAAATGATATCGAGTATGGATGTGCTTGGTACGGGAGTGTTGCACGGGGTTGCATGAGATTGCTATGGCTGACTGAGAGTCGCAATACAACGGTATTTTGTTGTAGTTGAAGCCATAATCCTTAAGTTGTGTCCTCATCCACATTACTTGAGCACAACTTGCAGATAACGCCACGTACTCAGCCTCTGCTGATGACATTGCAGTGCAGTCCTGCTTCTTTGACATCCAGCTGACTAACTTATCACCTAGGAATTGTATTCCTCCAGAAGTGCTTTTGCGAGTATCAATACATCCGGCATGGTCGGCATCTGAAAAAGCTGTTAGTTCAAAGCCAGAATCCTTCGGATACCAGAGTCCCATGTTAATGGTACCCCTTAAGTATCGAAAGATCCTTTTAACCTCTTTGAGGTGTTTTTCAGTCGGTCTTGCTTGATACCTTGCACAATAACATACTGCTTGCACTATATCTGGTCTACTAGATGTCAGATACATGAGTGACCCGATTTTACTATGGTAGTCAGTTTGGTCTATGAGTTTTCCACTCAAGTCTGCATCTAATTTAGGTTTCGTAGCCATTGGTGTACCAATGCTTTGACCTTTTTCCATACCATGTTTTTTAAGTATCTCTAAAGCGTACTTGGCCTGATTGATAAAGATACCTCATGGGGATTGGTGGATCTGAAGTCCTAAAAAGAATTTCATTTCCCCCATTAAGGACATCTCAAATCTACTGTGCATTAATTTTTCAAATCGTTTTGAAAATTTAAGGTTTGTGGACACAAAAATAATGTCATCAACGTAAATTTGCACAAGTAGAATGTCCTTCCCGTATCTTATCGTGAATAGAATGTCCTTCCCGTATCTTATCGTGAATAGAGTATCAATTGTACCTTTAGTAAATCCGTTGGACATCAGGAAATTTGAGAGTTCATCATACCAGGCTCTTGGAGCTTGTTTCAATCCATATAGAGCTTTCCTTAAGCGGTAAACCTTTTCTGGATGATCAGGATCAACAAACCCATCTGGTTGTGCAACATAAACCTCCTCCTTCAGTGGACCATTAAGAAATGATGTTTTCATGTCCATTTGATAAATTGGAAAAGACTTGTGTGCAGCATAGGCGACGAAAATCTGAACAGCTTCTAAGTGAGCGACTGGAGCAAATGATTCCTCGAAATCAATACCCTCTTCCTGAGCATATCCCTTAGCTACAAGTCGTGCCTAATTGCAGATTACAGTTTGGTCTTCATCCTTTTTGTTCTTTCATAACCACTTTAGCTTGATTACGTTCTTGCCAAAGGGTTTGTCAACGAGTTCCCAGACTTGGAGTCTCTCAAACTGATGAAGCTCTTCCTACATTGCCTCTATCCATGCAGAATCAGCCATTGCCTCCTTAATGGTTTTCAGTTTAGCAGTACTCACGGTGAGTGTGAACATACACATTTCAGGATCGGTTGCAAGTTGTCGTCTTGTTTGCACTGGCTTGGATGGATTTCTACGAAATTGAGTTAACGGGTGGTATTTTGTCCATCGGTATTTAGAATCTTGTGGTTGATTGAAGGTATGTATGTTTGAATTATCAATATTATGTGAGGAAGACTCAGCAACTTCTCGTACCGGTGTACAAAAAGGATTGATAAATTCAGCTTGTTGAACATGTGTATCTTCTGCTTGATTATCGTTGTTTTCCTCAACATGAACATTTGTAGTTGGTGTTGTTGGTTCTGTTGAAGATGGATTATTCGTTGTAGGTGGTGTGTCTTGTTGTTTAGAATTGTCGGTGGGAGAAGAAGACTTGTTGACACTTAAAGTACCTGCATTAATGTAACAACTCGTATTTTACGGTCAATATTAAATTTTGACTCCGTTCCTATTTTTTGCTTTGAATAAATTTTTTGTGTTTTACTTGTTAGCCGATTTGGTGAAAATCGTCATTTTTAGTTATTTGCGTGTCGTGCTTTGGATATTTATCCGTTAAGCGTTTTAAGAAATTAAAATTTTCATATTATTTCTCCGGAAGCCAATTTATTGTTATTTTAGTATTTATGATTTTTCCCGCGTTTCGCCGAAACCGTGTCAAAATAGTACTTCAACACTTTTTAATATTTTGACTAAGTGTTTTAAAATCAAATATTCTGGTATAAGTGTTTTAGAAAAATAAAAATAAAAATATAAAATAAACATAGCACGCAAACCAAACACCCCTTCTCTTCTAATTAACTCCTACTAAACTAGAAAACAAACACTCCTTATTTACCCTTTTTACTCCTACTATATTCTAAAACAAACACCCCTATAACTTGACTAGACATTGACTTAATATAAAAGGGTTTGACTCTCCTTTTTAATAACACACACGACACAACAACACAGATAAAAAAATCCCTCTCCCTCTTCTTTACCGTGTTCGACACAGACAACACCAAACCACCATCAATCACCATAAGATTTTACCAAATCACTCCTAATCTACCCCAAATCATTCCAATATTAATCCCCATCATTCTTTTCTAATAAAATCAACCATGCAAGAACTTCTATTAAATTCTTGATTTTCAATTGTTAAGGGTTTGATCGAATTAAAGATAAATTGGGTAACAAGAGTATAATAACAAGTGTGTAAACAAGTTTTGGAGCAACAAAATCAAGATTTGGGTCTCTCTTTTGGTCCTTGTGGTGTTCGGCAAAATTTAAAACCCAAGAGGGTTTGATTGTGTGATTTTCCTAGTTGTTCCATTATGATTGTAAGTATCTTTGTTTCCTTTTTGTGTTGATTTAATTGTATGATCATTGCATGTATTTGATTTTATATCAAGAATCCATGGATCTTAGTGCATGTGTTAGATTGAGTGATTGGATGAATTTGATGATTGAAATTGGTTTAGATGATGGAGATAGGTTAGATTAGGCATGATTTGAAGTTGTGGCGAAGTGAAAATCGCGTTTGGAAGGGTTTTTGGTTAGGCAAATTAATGCAGAAAATCGGACAGCCCCTTGTGGGTGTCGAGATTATTTTCAAACTAAGTTTAGGCTTAAGAATATGGTAGAGGATGTCCGTAGCTTCGAGTCGATAGGTCGTACGTCCCGTAATTCTTAAAAACGAGCGTTTGGCGGCCATTTTAAGTTTGGAAAGTGGAATGGTAAAATTCTGCATAGGGTGTTTTTATGCAGAATTTTTGGTCACCTTGCGAGTACCATATCTTGGTCAATTTAAAAGTTTTTCTAGGTTTTCTTGATTCTAAAACTAAGTTCGGCTAGTCTACTTTCCAACGAAAGAGGCCTCGGGGATTTTCAATAAGTATAGGTTAGTCAAAAGTAAATTGCAAAACAAGTTGTCAAAACTGTGATTCTGGTCCAGAATTTGGGCTGTAAATATGTAGTGAGCAGGCGGATCAAAACTTAATATTTTTTGACGAAATTCACACAATAGCATCTTCATAATGTGTATGAGCTTCCTGAATTTTTCCAGATTTTTCTGTATAGTTTAAAGGGGTCAGATGGTGTCCAACTTTTGCAAAGTCCAGCAGACCCTGTTTTGGGATATGTTGCGTTAGCGTACTTTTAAAAAATGGTTATAAGTGTCTATGATTTTGGGGAAAGCTACTGAGGTTTAATAACATATATAAGTAGGTAGATATAGAAGGAGAACATCGGATTCGATCATTTGGTATCTCTTTAAGTGTGGTTAACGTCTAGTAAAACCGGTAAAATTTCAGAAAATATAAGTGTAGCATTTTTGTTAGTCGGTTAGACTTAAAACAAGTATAACGAGAACTATAATTACAACTAATAAATTAGATGTACACTTTCGGTCTTGACTAATGGTCTTGAATTCTTTAAAATAGGTATAATGAGTTAGAGTTGGGTGTGTTTGGACGGGTTGACCGTTGTAAATTCAGAATAGGAATATTGGCAGATTTTTGAGTCAACTTGTGAGTATCATAACTTGGTCATTTTAAGAGCCTTTCTAGATTTTCAGGATTCTAAAATTTAGTTCAAAGAGTCTACTTTCCAACGAAAGAGGCCTCATGGATTTTCAGTAAGTAAAAGTTGGTCAAATGGTTTTTACAAGAAAAGTTGTCGAAACTGCGTTTTAGGACCAGATTTTAGATTGTGAAGATGTGATGAGAAGACATAGCAAAACATAATCTTTTTTGATGAAATTCGAACTAAAGCAAGTTCATAATGTGTATGAATTACTGGAATTTTTCCAGATTTTTCTCGAAAGTATAAATGGGTTTGATCATGTCCAACATTAGCAATGTTTCAGCGGACCCTGTTTCGGACACCTTATGTTGTAGCATTTTTGAAAAATGGTTAGGCATACTAGGAATATTTGGGAAAAATACAGTAGCGCGCCACTTATATTTAGGTCGTGGTTGATTCGTTAGTGCTTATTCTCTTTATTTGATTCTTGTCCGACTACTTCTACCTAAGGTGAGTTCATAGCTCACTTTTTCTCTTTTAATGGTTTACATAAACTATTTTCGATGTGAGAATACATGCTTGTTTTACCAAGTAAACTCATTGATTTCTACTACATAAGCTTTACATGATGACTTTTACTAAAGCTTTTACTTGCTTACTTTATGACTTCTAAAACATATGTGACACATAGTTGTTTACTTATGAATTTATTAAAGCTTGATTTTCTTACTACATGATTGGAGATCATTGAATATCTATTTACAAAACTCAGAGTTCTGAACACACTACTTGTTTTAAAAAGGACACAAGAGCATTTATAATCTATGCTATTCCAGATCAAATTTATTGTCAAGTACCATAATCTCTATGACTTTCATTACTGCCCAGAGTTCTTGGAGGGACACCTAGAGATGGTTACAGTATTATTTTTCATACTGCCCGGGTGTTCTTGGAGGGGACACCTTGATGGTCATATTATTTTTTATTACTGCCCGATGCTCTTAGAGGACACCTATGATGGGTACATAATAGTTTATCATTACTGCCTGGGATGTTCTTTGGACGGGACACCTAATATGGATCAACATATTACATTTTTTCGATACAGCCCGGGTGTTCTGGTTAGAGAGACACCTATAGATGGGTACATAATTCCTTTTTCATTACTGCCTAGTGTTCTTGGAGGGGCACCTACGATGGGTACATATTCTTTTTATTACTGCCCGGGTGTTCTTGGAGGGGCACCAACGACAGGATACATATTCTTGATTTTTCATTAGTACATCGGTTTCATGGTCTTAGACAGTAGGTTAAATCGCATTTTTGTGTGGCTGTGTATTTATTATAATGCCAATATACACTTAAACTTGGTGTCCACTACTGAACATCTACATGATTTACTAAATCATTCCATGGATTTTTGTAAATTACTTTAGTCTTGTGGTCCAGTACTAAACATTACTTGATTTATTGAATCTACTTGGATTTCGGAACTAATACTTTTAAATGTTGTAACGCTTCTTTTCTTACTGAAATATTTCTTGAATTATTTCAATACCGCTTTTACTTAAACCTATGAAATCACCAACATTATTGTTGACGTTTTTGCATGTATTTTCTCAGGTTATTATATTGCTAGCTGAGCATTGAGAGCATTTAAGTCGCGCGGATATAAAATTTTTTTGAAGGCTTTATAATTTCAATACCATTCAATAAACATTTTGACAATGTTTTCTAATACATTATAAATGGGACCTGATGTAACTCTGATATTTATAAAAATTATCGAATGGTTGACTTTTCAAAACGTCTCACAAGAGTCGTTTTCTGTAACTTGTATTTTATACTATGAAGTAGCACCCCAAGTGGTATTCTGCTGCGTTGTGATTTTTTTGGGGGGTGTTACACATTGGTATCAGAGGTTATAGCGAACTAGGTCATTTTCAAAACCTGAACTATAACTGTTTTTCAAAAATTTTAAGAGTCTTTCACCGTTGTCTGATATCCGTGCGCGCATGCTCCCTGATCCTTTATTAAGCTCTCTTTTGCATCTCTACTACTATTACATGGGTAATGAGTATTTAATACTTGGCTATGATTTCGCTCTCTTACGTCTATCCTATGACGTCTTACTATTTACCTTATATCGGTGAGTTATATAAATATTGATCACTCCGATTTTCGCGTACTTCCTGATTTCTCATTTACTCCCTTGAGCGTTGATACTGGTATTATATAAGGATACCTATACATATGGGCTATTTTCTTTTTGATCTCTTACGATTAACTTCGAACTTTTTCGCGACTTTACCTTATTCTCTTTTGATGATATCGAAATTCGGCGTAGTCTGTCAATTCCACTGGTTATTGTAACATTCGACTCCAAGTTTGAACACTCTTCTTATGCTTTTGAATCGCATATGTTGTTTCATAATCCATCGTTTTGAAGTCTTCCAGTTGATGGGAGTGCGACTTCAACTTGTCACCTCGGATCGTGCCGTCTTTTGGCACTTACCTTTGGAACGCGATTGACTAACGTCTCATTATTCTTCTCGTTACTACTTATGATTTTGAAGAATCATGCCGCCAAGGAGACTCCTTCTTCCCAACGTAACATTGTTTTGATCTCGTGTTTTGTCGTAACAATGCTTAAGTAGGCTAATTTATAATTATCTTATTGAAATGAATTGGGACGCCTCTTCATTTGAATAAGGAAATTATAAATCACTGAACCATAAATTTCTAATTCTTATTTACCTGGATTGGAACGCCTTTGGATGTAAATAACGATTTGTAAATGAGTGGGCTTAAGTGTATGGCATTCGTACAAATAACTTTCTACCCGTCTGTACGAATAATTCATTTTCTTCGTTCACCAATTTGTTCATTTGATTGTTTCCAAATGTGTATTTGACATGGCGTACGTCTCTTCTAACAAGTAATATATCCGTACGAATCATTTATTTTCTTTACTCTTCGAATCACTATCATTATTGCGTTTGTACAAATGACTATTTGAACTTCTTTCGAGTCGTAATTTGTTATATCGATATTTCCGATTATGTATCGACCGTCGCAAACCATATGGAGATAAGTCGAATAGAGCACCGGGACGACGCTCCTTTAAGGTGGGAAGACTATAACAACTCATATTTTACGGTCAATATTAAATTTTGACTCCGTTCCTATTTTTGCTTTGAATAAAAACTTTGTGTTTTACTTGTTAGCCGATTTGGTGAAAATCGTCATTTTTAGTTATTTGTGTGTCATGCTTTGGATATTTATCCGTTAAGCGTTTTAAGAAACTAAAATTTTCATATTATTTCTCCGGAAGCCAATTTATTGTTATTTTAGTATTTATGATTTTTCTCGCATTTTACCGAAACCATGTCAAAATAGTACTTCAACACTTTTTAATATTTTGACTAAGTGTTTTAAAATCAAATATTGTGGTATAAGTGTTTTAGAAAAATAAAAATAAAAATATAAAATAAACATAACACGTAAACCAAACACCCCTTCTCTTCTAATTAACTCCTACTAAACTAGAAAACAAACACCCCCTATTTACCCTTTTTACTCCTACTATATTCTAAAATAAACACCCCTATAACTTAACTAGACATTGACTTAATATAAAAGGGTTTGACTCTCCTTTTTAATAACACACATACGACACAACAATAAACAAAATCCCTCTCCCTCTTCTTTACTGTGTTCGACACAAACAACACCAAACCATCATCAATCACCATAAATTTTTACCAAATCACTCATAATCTACCCCAAATCATTCCAATATTAATCCTCATCATTCTTTTCTAATAAAATCAACCATGCAAGAACTTCTATTAAAATTTTGATTTTCTTGAGTTTCAATTGTTAAGGGTTTGATCGAATTAAAGATAAATTGAGTAACAAGAGTATAATAACAAGTGTGTAAACAAGTTTTGGAGCAACAAAATCAAGATTTTGGTCTCTTTTTTGGTCCTTGTGGTGTTCGGAAAAATTTAAAACCAAAGAGGGTTTGATTGTGTGATTTTCCTAGTTGTTCCATTATGATTGTAAGTATCTTTGTTTCCTTTTTGTGTTGATTTAATTGTATGATCATTGCATGTATTTGATTTTATATCAAGAATCCATGAATCTTAGTGCATGTGTTAGATTAAGTGATTGGATGAATTTAATGATTGAAATTGGTTTAGATGATGGAGATATGTTAGATTAGGCATGATTTGAAGTTGTGGCAAAGTGAAAATCGCGGTTTTTGGTTAGGCGAATTAATGCAGAAAATCGGACAGCCCCTTGTGGGTGTCGAGATTATTTTCAAACTAAGTTTAGGCAAAATAATATGGTAGAGGATGTCCGTAGCTTCGAGTCGATAGGTCGTACGTCCCGTAATTCTTAAAAACGAGTAAGAAATGCCCGATAGAAGTTTGGAAAGTGGAATGGTAAAATTCTGCATAGGGTGTTTTTATGCAGAATTTTTGGTCACCTTGCGAGTACCATATCTTGGTCAATTTAAAAGCGTTTCTAGGTTTTCTTGATTCTAAAACTAAGTTCGGCTAGTCTACTTTCCAACGAAAGAGGCCTCGCGGATTTTCAATAAGTATAGGTTAGTCAAAAGTAAATTGCAAAACAAGTTGTCAAAACTGTGATTCTGGTCCAGAATTTGGGCTGTAAAGATGTAGTGAGCAGGCGGATCAAAACTTAATATTTTTCGACGAAACTCACACAGTATCATATTCATAATGTGTATGAGCTTCCTGAATTATTTTAGATTTTTCTGTATAGTTTAAAGGGGTCAGATGGTGTCCAACTTTTGCAAAGTCTAGCAGACCTTGTTTTGGGATATGTTGCGTTAGCGTACTTTTGAAAAATGTTATAAGTGTCTATGATTTTGGAGAAAGCTACTGAGGTTTAATAACATATTAAAGTAGGTAGATATAGAAGGAGAACATCGGATTTGATCGTTTGATATCTCTTTAAGTGTGGTTAATGTCTAGTAAAAACCGATAAAATTTCAAAAAATATAAGTGTAGCTTGTCAATTCACATAAGTGGTTAGAAACAAGAGATGAACAACGGGTGTGGTCATTTAGTATTTCTTTAAGGTTGTTAAGTGACTAGGAAAATTGGTTAAAAGTGGTTAAAAGACTATATGCATAGAAGGCGAAACATTTAGGACGTTGTGATCAGTGAATTAAGGCGCACACATGGATTCTATGATATAAGATTTTATATATGTCGAAACATATTATTTTCCTTTCTTTCTCGCGCTTATGCATTTTATGCATTTTTCTTATAAATATATTCTTATACGCGCACCATTATTTTAGGTCGCGGTTCGGATCTCTCGACTTCGTTTCTTCATTGTTGATCATGATGTTCGCATCGTTGTTATCGTTGTTCACTTGTTGTGATTCTCTTATCCGATACTTCTGTTTAAGGTGAGTTCATAGCCCTACCTTTTCTCTTTTAATGGTTTTCATAAACTGTTTTGGGGTGAGAATACATGCTCGTTTACTAAGCAAATTTATTGATTTCTACTACTTAAGCGTTACATGACTTTTAATACATGGTTGTTTACTCATCAATTTACTAAAGCTTGATTTGTTTATTACATGATTTGAGATCACTAAATTCTTATATATGAAATGTGAGAGTTTTGAGCAGATTACTTGTTTTACATTGGACACAAGTGTTTTTCAATTGTATGCTACTCCATATCATATTATTACCTAAGTACCCTTTGTCATTAAGTCCCCTTTTCTATCATGAACCGTTAGTTACTAGTATAGTAAACACGAGTGTTGTGGATAGATCTATCGGGATTGACAATCCCCGTCTGGGCTATGGTTTCTAGATAACCATTGACGCATTTAACATTTTAGGTATTTCGTAGGATGTTTGGCAGCATATGTATCTGTTTTGGGGCACAAACCTTGAGTACTGGTTTGATTACATTTCATTACATGTTAAGGTTCGGTGTCATGAGCTTAGTGCAATAATATATATTTCTTTTAGACTTGGTGAATTTGTTTCTCTTGTCTACATTACTTTAGTCTTGTGGTCCACTACTGAACATTACTTGATTTATTGAATCTACTTGGATTTCAGAACTAATACTTTTAAATGATGTAACGCTTCTTTTCTTACTGAAATATTTCTTGAATTATGATACTTGCTCAAATTATATATACGTATAATATCAAAGTATTGTGATTCCAAAACTACCCTTTAGGAAAAAGGTAATTAGAAATTCACACAAAATATCGTACGTTTAACCGGTAAGTGTTCACCGGGTCGTTTATACCCCAAGAATTATGAATTGAAACCCCGTTTTTATTTGGACAATGATTTGATTGGTGATAAGATTTTTGAATTCTAATTTCTAATAATGAACAAATAAGGCACATATAAAAGTAACTAACAACTACGAAAACGTTAACGGGAATTAAAAATCGTACTCTAAAATCTAATTTGAGCAAAAATGAGCCTAAAAGGACCAAACTAATTTTCCTAGATGCTAAAAGACTAAAAATGATTTTTAGAAAAAGAAATTTATTTTTTTGCTTTTTTTTATTTATTATGATTTAAAAACGATTTTATTCTAAAAAATTAATTAAAAATAGAAAACTTATCCTAAAAATTCTAGAAAAATTATGAAAAGTGCTTCTGACTATTTAGAACCTATGAAAAATAAAATTGAAAAATAAGCTAGAACAAATAAGCAGTTAATAAGAAATAAGCATTTATAAGTAAAACTGAAAATGACTTTATTAATTAAACTAAGTAAACCTATGATGAAAAAGTCCTAAGGGCGAGATGGTTTGTGTGTGTGTTGGTGAGACGCTGGCTATAAAGGGGGAGGTCATGGGTTCGATCCCCATGGCTTCCTTTTTGAAAGTTTATATATATATGTTTTTTTTTTACTTTTTAAACAAACTTATTAAACAGCTAAAGATAAGTAATTTTTGTGAAAACAACTTTTTTCAAAATCACTATTAAGCTAGAAACAGCTAATCAAATAGACAGATAAGACTTAAGGCTTTTAAACTAGACTTAAGAAATTTTTAAGCTAACATAAGCTCAAGCCTGAGCAAAATTAAGCTACAACTATCTTACTACTAACCTAACAAACAAGATTGAGCAAGAATTAAGCAAAAACAACAAGCCATAAGCTGAGAAACTCAATTAAGCACTTTGGTATAAAACTGTTTACAAAACAGTCCAAACAGGACCTTTTGAGCTTATTTTAAAGCAAGCTAAAGGAACCTTATGGCTTAATGACTTGTACCATTTTAAAGATCACGCTAGAGACTACTAAAATCAACA
>BQNB010131227.1:0-18814 GCA_026074375.1 Tanacetum coccineum
TGTACTGCTAGCAACAAATTTGACCCGTACGAGACAAAAATATATAAGATTCGCCTAAATTGATGAAATGCATATGATATATGTATATGCATCTAGTGTGTGTGTATGTGTGAGAGAGAGAGATAGATGGTTTATTAGCTTAAGAGAGAAATAAGAACCAACCAACAACTCTTCATATGAAGAGAGGGGTATATATAGTTTCCTAAACATACATGAGACGTCTAGGATAAGAGGGATGGGCCTGGCTCAGTTTTGGTTGGACTTTGGCCCATAACACGTACAATATTAGCTTAACTCTCGAGCCCGTGATCCCGACTAGTCTATTACATTGGTTACAAAGTTCCTATGACGTAAATACCTGACACTATCTATAATGACCATAACTTTCCTTGTTGGACTAAATATTTTAAGGCTAACAATCTCCCTAAAGGAGCGGTCATTTCTTTCCTTTAACTTTTTTAGGAGTGACTTGTTTGACTTTGTAATCCTTGCCTTTTTATGGTCTTGTGTCTTTGTCTTGAACTTTGATGTAGTAGACTTTTTTTGGGTAAAGGGGGAAAAACCCCGGTAAAATATATTACACAAAAAAACAATTAAGTACAATGGAATATGGCTGAATTACCACATTAACCTCAAGCTAAGCTTGAACACCCAAAGATTACTTGAGACATGATCCAAGCAATGTAGTAGACTTTGTTTTTTCATGCTTTGTGATCTTTGATCTTCATCCTTTGTCTTTTGACTTTGAGTTTTGAGATCTTTATATTTCCTTGTTCTGGATGCACTTGATATGAGTGACTGGTACTTTGTTCTTGAAGTTGATGTTGACCGACACTTGTAATCTAGACATTTTTCATTTGCATGCATCCTTGAATCTCCTTGTGCTTTGGACCAACATACTTATACTTTGCATAATCTTGAAAGCAGGCTAACAATCTCCCCTGACAATCTTTGTCTAAAAATCTTCCCTTTGAAAGTTCTTGTACTAATTGCTAATGTTGGGGGAAGGTCTTTGACTATATGGATTATGAGATTTCTTGATTACTTGATACTTTTATACATTTTGTGTAACTTTGAAGCTTCAATACGAGTATTTGGTAATGAGTCTGACAGTGCTAGATCTGAGGTGGTTACGCCTCAAGTTACTTGCATTTATAAGGATTAACAAATAAACACAGATGTAGAGGAATGCCTCGTACATCCCTTGACGTTTGGTAACTTTAACCTCCGGTTATGTAAGAACCGTTTTACAATATAAATATTATACATGCGTCATCAAGATTTGATTCATGAATGAATCTCCTTGACATGTTTTCTAGCTTGAAGAGTGGTTTATCTAAAACTGACACGTCTAGAAATGCTACCAAAGTTATTTGATATTCTAAAACCGTTCCCAAATCCGGATTACCTTTCGAGATAGGATAACAATGAATTCAAGTAAATTATTAAAGTAAACTTCAATAATTTTTGGTTTCCCGTCATTTCTCAAAACCTAGATCAAACTGGATTTCTAGTTAGCACAAGTTTAATTCGTGAAGAATCTTGCAAGTCACCTGCCGCAGTGCTGTTTGATGTTGACACTAGAAGGATTTCCATTCGTCATTGTGAAATACTAGAGAGTACCGCTTTGAATATTCTGGCAAGATCACGAAGATAATGTGTAGGACTCTTTAATATCACTTGTCTTGTCATCTGTGAACAACAAGCGTTTATCATGAATTGTGTCCTAATGTGTGACAACCCATATTTTTGAGGTAAACTTGTATTTACCAACTTAAACGTTTTACTTTGAACACGTGAAATCTTAAATTAACGTATAACCGATTAGGTTATCCCGTGTACAACAAGAAACAACTTTGAACGCATTAGCCTCTAGACTAAGTTTAGTCTACATTATGCAAGTACATTATCATTCTTATAGGCATGATTTACAAGTCATTTGCATACGGTTTTACAAAACGTTACGTCGTTTAAACTTGCATAACTTATCCAATACCCTCACCACCTTTACCAATATCCTAAATACTTATACATTATCAAAATTTAGTCATTCCTTCCCCTATTTTAATCATAAAACTGACCCTATATAGTTTTATACAAAGTTACCACAAATTAAATATTGCACATATCTACTGTATCACCAAAGTCTTCCTTTATTTCTTACAAAACCAACTCTTGCCATAAGCTCTTACACAACCAACTCCATGCAATCCTTTTCACCCCTCCTTTCTAACATAACCCACGTCACCCCCTTAACTCTCCCCTTCCCTTCATTAACTTCTTGTTCCCTAGATATTTCCAAAAGGCTTACACTCCTTTCTTATACATACACTTAGTCTTTCCTTCTCATTTTATCACAACAAAAACACATAAACTCTCTTCCAATCTCCATACATAAATTAGCAGCAAGCAAGGCAAGAGAAAGGAATATTCAAGTTTTGTTATGGGTTATACAAGATAATTGGTTGGGTAAAATTATGAAGCTAGGGTTTACACTTAAAAACTAGGGTTTCTGTTAGTGTTCTTGGGTTGTTTTGTACACTTTGGTCATCCAAATCATCACCACTCATTGTAAACATCTTATATTACATATTTTTCATTCATTTTAAACATAACATACTTGTTTCATATCACCAATATATACTTGTTGTGTAAGGAAACATGAAATAAATATTGTTGCTAAAAACTTTAAACTGCTCAAATTTTTAAGTCACTTTGTGTGCACGTTTTTAATATTTTAAAGGGCTTATGACCCATTTCTTGATGTTACAACTTAGTACTATGTCTTAGGAAGTTCACCTATATATTTTATAACTTTAGGAAATTTATTAGTATTTTAAGCATTTTGTACAAATGAAACTATCCAGATTTACACACTAAACCAGATGGGTATTTTTGAGCACCTTAGGCTTAGAATGGGGAACAATGATAGTTAAACCTTTTGTAGCCAAGACATAGACTTAAACACAACAACTTGAATCACCTAAATAGGTTAAGTAACTAAGGAGTTATAGTCAAAACAAAACAGGTAAAACTTCCTGTTAAAAATCAAAATCAGAGGGGTATATATAGTTTTCTAAACATACATGAGATGCCTAGGATAAGAGGAACGGATCAGACTAGGATTTTGTTGGGATTTTGGCCTATAACACGTACAATATTAACTTAACTCTCGAGCCTGTGATCTCGACTAGTCTATTACATTGCTTGCAAAGTTCCTATGATGTAAAGACCCGACACTATTTATAATGACCGTGAGTTTTCTTGTTTGACTTAATAATTTAAGGCTAACATAATGTTTTGCTAAAAAATATAAATATATTAGGGTGTATATAAACATAAAAAATGCATCTAATTCAACTCAATGCATCTTTAATGTATGGTTATAATATTTCTCATCATTCTCATTTTAATTTTTTTCACACGTAATCATAAGTCTTTATGCTAGTGCATCTTTGACTATATACTCCATTAGTCTGCATTTTTTGCGACAGCTAATAAGTTCAACTATTAAAAAGATATAAGATTTATTTTTACTATACATTACACATTAGAAAACCTATATAAACATATAACTTTTAAATAAAAACACAAATTTATATAACTAACAAAAGGCAGGAACGTCGACCCATTTTGTGCCGACCCAATCCGCTTATATATCCGACCCTGGAATTATTCTCTTACTCGACCCCAACCCTAGGATTATTCTCTTTCTCGACCGATGATTGACTCATTCACTCTGGTGTTCACCCGCTCCAAATCCACCTCAAATCGGCTGTAAATCCGCACCAATCTCAATATTGCATATATTTGTTTCCATGTGGGGGGTATGTGTTGATAACGCTTTAATTATACATGTTTTCGGTGGCGTTATTGTATCTATTTATATAATTTCTCGTGAACTTTTGATACTTAAAAACATGAAATATGTGCAGGTTCACTTAATGACATCTCAAGCTCAAAAAGACTAAAGACACAAGTATTTTACACTTTACGGAATAAAAGTTAAAAGAAGATAAATATTAAATCTAAAAATAAATCCAAGTACGCCGTACTTTACCCAAGTATGCCGCATTTCAGGCCGAGTAAATGAAGACAATTAATACCCTAAGTACGACGCACTTCTACATCAAGTACACCACACTTCATCTCAACATTAAAGTTCTACGCATTAAAGAAGCAAAGTACGTTGCACTTCTCAAGGAAGAGCGTCGCACTTTTGCCCTTGCCCAGCCTATTAATTGAGAGAAAATTCTCTCATTTCTAACAACACATTCCAATATAATTCTCACATATTTCTACAACAACTATCTTCATCAAAATCTGGAGTTTAGCATGAATTCCGACGAAGAACGAAGATCATCATTGTAACACTTAGTTAAATAAGGTTTCTATACGGATTCGTACTTGCAAAAGTGGTGTTCATTCCATTTCTCAATCCGAATTTTGTATGTTTCATGTTTCTCTATTCAACTTTACTATCATGAACACCATAGCCATGAGAGGCGAAACTTTTTATGACTACTCGGTGATGTTGATATAATAATTAAGCATTTGATGTCATTTCGATCTTATCAATCTTAAGATTATTTTACAATCCTATCATATCTAATCTTTTTAAACTTGTTTATCAACTTTGATTATATACGTATAGTGGTATAGGTCGAAAGACCCGTTGTGCACTATATGATTTTAAAGATTTGTCTATGATCTTTGTCATTCGATCGAAGAAATTCACTTATGTTATTTGATAAACAAAATGGATTTGATATAATAGTAACTTGATTATTTGAGTGACACATTTGATTAAGTTAAACCAAGATAAGTCTTAAGTTGAAACCAGTTAATTTGTGAAAACGTTTTCTGACGAGAAATCCTTTTTATAAATTAAAATCCTAAAATTGAAGATCAAGATTACTACCATCGCTTATGAATTATATGAAACTATTTGAGTAGTCAAATTTCTTATCTTAAAAGTTCTTAATAATTGTTTTAAAATTTCTGAGTATTCGAACACTAATCAAATCCTTGTGGACGATCTAGTCTTACCTGAAATATTATACTACATACGTGGGTATACTTTACTCGTGTGTTTTCAATTAATAATCGATAAAACTAGTCTTATAAATTTAAAGCTTTCAAAAACATCAAAAGTTTTTGGTGCCGCTGCCGGGGATTTTAACGCTGTTCTATAATCAATTTTTGAAATAATTTTATCCACTTTCTTTTTCAAAATCGTCGTATAGTTTTCTGGAAAACTGAATAATATAACTCCCTTGGATGCATACACGTACTTCCAACTCTGAACTTGTTGAACCACTTCCTGAACCTGAACGATCCCTGAATCGAAGACTTCGTCGACGAAACAGGAGAGTTCCATTCGAACAAAGAAACGACAACCTGCATAACCAAGAGTTGTTTACGTTCCAATTCTTGACATCAACTATTTCTGTCACTTTCTTGATATCCTTGAAAATTACAATCTAATGGATGATGAACCAATGTGGGCTGTCGACCGTGTTGTCGCTCCGACTCCTGGTTTCGCAATCACCATTCTTGAAACTGTAAACTAATTCGCCATTAAGGGTAACCACTTGACTCTTGTCAAAGGAAACCAATTTAATGGTAGAATTAAAACCAATCCACACAAACACATTCACGAATTTCTCAGAATATGTGATATGTTTAAATACAGAAATACCGGAAATGAAGCCGTCCACCTAATGATGTTTCCCTTGTCACTCACGGGTGAAGCAAAAACATGGCTGGATGAACTTAACGAAGGAAGTATCAAAACATGGGATGAACTTTGAGCCGCTTTCATTAGCAGATTCTTTCCCCTGGCTCTTTTCGATCGACTCCTCGAAGAAATCCGAGCCTTTTCTCAACATGAAAATGAAACCTTAACCGAAGCTTGGCTTCGTATGAAAGAAATGCTCAGAAATTGCCATGGTCACAATCTATCCAAAGGCAATATCATTAAAATCTTTTACCATGGTCTCAATGAAGTAGCCCAAGAAGTCCTAAATGCCGCAGCTGGTGGTATTTTCCTCTATAAACACCAAACCAAGCTTATCAGCTTCTCGAAGACAAAGTCTTACTCAAGATTGACTGGGCTAAAAACTAAAAATCTAAACCATCTCTTAAGAAAACTGTTGCTTTCGCCAATGAAGGTAGCAATAATTCTGACACTGACAAAATTATGGCATGAATGAATGCCATGACTATGAAAATGGATGCTCAGTTTCCAATCTCGTTCAAAACAACCAAACCCCGATCATAACAATGATGACACACCTATGTCCCGTAAAGAAGAATCAAAATTCATGCAACCTTCCGCCGTACTCGTTTTTACTATGATTACCGCGAATGTGACTCAAATCGCGATAATTAGTGTTCAAGCGAAAGAAACGATTACAACCGAGATAATTGGTCGACCATCTAGATCTCTTCCTAGTAACACTCAACCTAACCCAAAAAGTAGCTCATCTAAACCTTATCAACCACCACAAGCTCGAAATGAGCATGTGCCGTATTTACGCGGAGTGTTAAATCCTATAACCCACCAATCAATCCAAATGATTAACCAAACAACTCCGAAACTCCTGTTAACTTCGACAGTGAGGATGAAGATAAAGAACCTACACCACAACCCAAACCTAAAGATCTAAAATCAGTAAAAGAAACCCCGACACCTAAACCATATAAACCAAATATCCTATATTCACAACGCCTCAGAAAAGAGAAAATGGAAGCTCAATATGGAAAATTCCTTGACATGATTTGAGCCGTTTGAATCAATGTACCTCTTGTCGACGTTTTAGCAAGAATGACAAACTATGGCAAATTTCTTAAAGAACTCAGTAGAAATAAGCACAATCTTGAATAAATTTTAGCCGCTTTCTTGAGCGATGAAAGTTCTGCTTTAATCCAAAACAAAGTTCCACCAAAACTTGGAGACCCCAAAAGTTTTCTCATTCCATGTAATTTCAACAAAGCTTTCTCATGTGATGCTTTAGCCGATCTTGGTGCTAGCATTAATCTCATGTCGTATTCTCTATATGCAAAATTATCTCTCGAAACTCTCAAACCTACTAAAATGAGCGTAAGATTAGTCGACAAATCATTCCAATACCCTGTTGGAATAGCTGAAAATACGCTCGTTGAAGTTGTCAAATTCACCTTCCCCGTAGATTTTGTTATTCTCGAAATGAAAGAAGATAGTAAAGTTTCTCTCATCTTAGGGAGACCTTTCCTCTATACTACCGATGCAGTAATTCGAGTTAAGCAAAAATAACTCAATCTTGGAGTTGGTACTGAACGTATGACTTTTCATATGGATTGTTTGATGTAACACTCATATTCAAACGATGATACATGTTTCAGTATTGACGTTATATATGAAATCATAGAAGAAGATTTTGATGCTCTTCTCGATGATGGTAATAAAATCCTTTACTCAATCGAAGGAACCATCCTCAAAGAAAAACTCTTTGCTGAATTCGATGAATTCATTGCAATGACCGCCGAATAAAACTTTGAATCCGAATCCGACACCGAAGAACTGCCACTCGAAAAAATCACCTTTAACATCGATTATGAGATCAAGACATCTCTTGAAGAACCTCCTACGGATCTTGAACTCAAACCACTTCCTGGTAACTTGGAATATGCATTCTTGGAAGAACCCTCATTTCTTCCTGTAATCATAGCATCTCAGCTTTCTAAAGAAAACAAAAACAAACTCGTTTCCGTCCTTAAGAACCACAAGCAAGCCTTTGCTTGGAAAACCATAGATATTCCTAGAATCTGTCTGTCTTTTTGTAATCATAAAATTCAACTTCTGGAAGACAAAAAGCCAGTTGTTCAAAAACAAAGACAATTAAATCCGAATATGCAGTTAAACTTCTCGACACTGGCATCATTTATCCAATAGCCGATAGCCCTTGGGTAAGTCCCCATCCATTATGTACCCAAAAAGGTGGTATCACAGTTCTTACCAACAAAAAAGATGAACTTCTCCCAACAAGCACTATTACAGATTGGCGAGTATGCATCGATTATCATAAACTCAATGAAGCAACCACAAAAGACCAATTCCCTTTGCCATTTATGGATCGTGTTAGAAAGACTCACAGGAAATAAATACTTTTGTTTCCTTGATGGGTTTTTTTAGATATTTCCAGATACCAATCGATCTTATGAATCAAGAGAAAACAACCTTCACTTTCGCTTTCAGAACATACGCTTATAGGTGAATGCCATTCGGTTTATGTAATGATCTCGCTACTTTCCAAATGTGCATGTTGGCTATCTTTGATGACATGATTGAACAATTCGTCAAAGTATTCATGGATGATTTCTCCGTCTTTGGAAATTCCTTCGATCATTGCCTAAATAATCTCGATAAAATGCATCAATGTTGCAAAGATGCAAATCTTGCCCTTAACTGGGAAAAATGTCACTTTATGGTTAAAGAAGGAATTGTGGTTGGACACTAAGTATTCGGTGCAGGCCTTGAAGTTGACAAAGCCAAAATTGACGTCATCTCTAAACTTCAACCCCCTACTAATGTCAAAGGAATTAGAAGTTCCTTAGGACATGCCGGTTTCTACCAACGTTTCATTAAAGACTTCTCAAAAATTGCCCGTCCTCTAACTAAGTTGCTTGAAAAAGATACTCCATTCGAATTCAATGACGAATGTCACAGAGCATTTAATTCATTAAAAGAAAAACTCACATGTACTCTTGTGATCGTGACCCCAAACTAGAATCTTCCATTTGAGCTAATGTGTGATGCAAGCGATTTCGCAGTTGGAGCAGTTTTAGGTCAAAAAGATGGAAAACACTTTCACCCCATCTATTTTGCAAGCAAAACCCTCAATGCAACTCAGCAAAAATATACGGTTACTGAAAAGGAACTGATAGCTGTGGTTTTCGCATGTGATAAATTCCGACCCTATCTGATATTGTCCAAAATGATTATTTACACCGATCACTCAGCTCTAAGACATCTATTCGAAAAGCAAGATGCTAAGCCACGTCTTATACGTTGGATACTGCTCTTGCAAGAATTTGATATCGAAATAAAAGATAAGAAAGGTACAGAAAATGTTGCCGCCGACCACTTATCTCGAATTGAGAATGATGAGACAAGTGATGACTGTAATGTTGATGATAACTTTCCTGGAGAAACTCTTATGGAAATAACCACTAATGACACACCATGGTTCACAGACTTTGTAAACTATTTGGTAGGTGATGTTATACCGAAAGGGATGATGTACCAACAAAAGAAAAAAATTCTTTGCTGACCTCAAAAACTACTTTTGGGAAGATCCTTACCTTTTCAAAGTATGTTTAGACGGTATGATCAGACGTTGTGTCTTAGCACCAGAAACTCGTACCATTCTAGATCAATGTCACCATAGACCCACCGATGGACATTATGGACCAAACACCACAACTAAAAAAATCCTAGACTTAGGCTTTTATTGGCCAACAATCATTAAAGAAGCTTATACTCTTGTTCGCCTTTATGAAACATGTCAAAAGACAGGGAATATATCCAAATGTGATGAAATACCCTTAAACATCATTCAAGTATGCGAAATTTTTGACATATGGGGTATTGACTTTATGGGAGCATTACCAAAATCATATAAATTCGAATACATCTTAGTCGCTGTAGATTATGTATCCAAATGGGCCGAAGCTCAAGCTTTACCAACCAACAATGCCAGAGTTGTTATTTCATTCCTGAAAAAACTCTCCTGACGTTTTGGAATGCCCAAAGCTCTCATAAGCGATCAAGGTACTCATTTCTGCAATAAGATAATGGAAAAAAAAATCATAAAAAGATATGGAGTTAACCACCGTTTCTCTACATTCTATCATCCTCAAACAAGTAGACAAGTTGAAAACACTAACAGAGCCCTTAAAAAATCCTTAAAAAACTATGAAAGATAATCCAACTATTTGGTAAAGAAAACTTGATGATGCTCTATGGGCCTTTCGAATCGCTTATAAAACACCAACCGGAACCACACCATACAAGCTCGTATACGGAAAAAAAACTGTAATCCTGATCTCATCGCCACTGGCGAGAAAAGAATGTTTCAGTAGCACGAGTTAGACGAATTCCGCCATCAAGCTTATGAAAACTCTCGTTTATATAAGGCAAGAACTAAAGTCTGGCACGACAGAAAACTCAAAATGAGAAAAGAATTTAAACATGGAAACAAAGTGTTGTTATTTCATTCTAAGTACAAGTTCAAACAGCCAAAACTCAGATCTCGATTGCTTGGAGCATATGTAGTGAAACATCAATATCCATCAAGATATGTTGAACTATATGGAAAAGATGACGAGATGTTCATTGTTAACGGCCATAGACTCAAGCTATATCATGAAGAAGATAATTACCCAAGGGAAGAACTCACTCCCTTCTTTCCCAAAGAATGAACCCCAGAATTACGAGTCTAACTAATGACTCATTTCAAAATTAAGCGCTTCTAGGGAGGTAACTCGTGCTTTAACTTAAGTGTGGAGGAGTCTCTCCTCCTCTGTTTTATTTTCTTTAAAAAACAACAAAAATAATTTCTTTTTGGGTGCTTTTGTATGTTTACTCTTATGCAGGTAACATAGACTAGACCTGGAAAATTATAGTGTTCACTCAAAGGATAACTCTCTCAAGCTATATATCTCTATGCCTCATGAAGTACCATTTTCCATTAATTTTCCCTATTTTCTATATTTATCAGTTCTTACATTAAGGGCAATGTTCAACTTAAGTGTGAAGGGGAGCCAAATAGGCAAAATTAAAATTTATCTTATCCCTCCATGTTTGCCTTGTAATCTAGCCAAAATTTTCAACTGATATTTTATGAAAAATCTTTATAAAATTAATATATTTGCTTTTCTTCCAAAAACCTAAAAAAATGTATACTCTTAGTAAGGCAAATCCAACCAGATTGATACTATAACTAGCACAAAACCAGTCTACTAAATTGTAAAAATTAAACCTTAAAGAATTCAGGTATCCACCTTTGATACCTAAGATAATTTTTACCTTTAGCTTGTTCGAGTTAAGGTTTGAATGCAATTGCAAGTGTCTCATCCATCGTAATGGCTGTGTATTTGTAATTTGTCACCTTTTCTAGAGCATTGGTATTGGTTGAAAACTATATGTGTGCCGGTAATTTAGTAGCTTTAGAACTTATGCTTGATTATCATTTACTAACTGTAGTGAGGTTAATTTATAGACAAAATCGTATGATAAGAGGTGAAATAAATCCCACGTAACTCTTATATCTGCAAGCACTCCCTCCTAATGTTAATCTGTTAAAGTATCCAAAGTTGAAGAAAAATGCTCAAAGAAAGAAGTTTCGTGCCTGCCTTATTAATCATTTGGTGTCAAAATAAATAAATATAAAAGTTCAAAGTATAAGGCTTATGTTGGCACATGGAATCGATACATGTTATCCACCCTCATCATTATCATGTTTTACCTCTTTGAGATTTTTGTCTAGGTGCTCACGCCACAACGAGCATGTTTATGTGTCTTGTACAAGCCTATGGTAGCTATCTAGATTATGTATGTGCAATTAAGTGACTTCATAATATAAACCCTATATGAGTGGCTTAAGGGAATATAAACACATTTCCCATGTGAGGTTCTCTGTTATATGTCTATACCTGAAAAGTTATAAAAACTATAAACACTTGTTAAATTTAAAATTTTCTCCACGTCACGATAAATGAATCTTGTTTTCTCGCTTTAATTGCTTGAGGGAAAGCAATAGCTAAGTGTGGAGGGATCATAACACACAACACACAACACACAACACACAACACACAACACACAACACACAACACACAACACACAACACACAACACACAACATAACACACAACACAAGAGATACAAGATAAATGAATATCACAACCGTGATGACACAACTAAACTAGTAACACTTGAAGCTTCACGTCTTCGTTAGTGTTCTTCACTAAAGAGTGGAATGAGTTGACAACTTGTAATAGATTATGAAACAAGTATAATGATCAAAGAATATGAAAATGATAAAAACTAAAGAGAAAAATATTTGTCAAGAGTTGTTTAAAATGAAGACTTTTTCTGGTCCTAGGCTAAATACTGAGTTCTACTTTGAGATAAAACCAATCTAACACACTATGTATTTTATGGCCTAAATACTAACCTATCATACACATATGATACACACAACACACAACACAATAGATACAAGATAAATGAATATCCCAACCGTGATGACACAACTAAACTAATAACACTTGAAGCTTTACGTCTTCGTTAGTGTTCTTCACTAAAGAGTAGAATGAGTTGATCACTTGTAATGAATTATGAAACAAGTATCATGATCAAAGAATATGAAAATGATAAATCTAGAGAGAAAAATATTTGTCAAGAGTTGTCTAAAATGAAGACCTAAGGTTTCTATTTATAGGCAACATTTGAAATTTCAAATATGTCCCAACCAGCTGTCGGACGGATCCACGGATCCACCATTGCCTGGATCCGTCCTTTGGTTTTGCTGGATCCGTTGGGTGCAGCTAGGACAACTTTTGTCTTTTTATGATTAACCTCAAATCTTAACAAAATATAGTTTTGTACTTATAAATCTAGTTTATTAGATTCATCTAGAAGTAAAATATTTCTTATCACTAATAAAGAAAGATCTTCTAGATTTGGGAAGATTTGAAAAGATTTACATGATTAACGTAACTAGCTTATAATTAATCATGTGTTTACTTAAATCATTTGATTAGAAAATGTTTATGTAAATGATAATATTTTTCTTTGATCATTAACTATGATTAATAATGTCATATTCATACCTTAAGTGATTTGTCGCCGTCAAGTAAACTTTCGACTAAATAACTTGTTTACGTAAACTTTTACGTAGTATGGCATTATATTTGTTATTATCAAAACATGAAGATCATTAAATATAAATATCGTTTTTACGTGAATATTTGTATTAACACAACATACACTAGATGAAACATTGCCTAATGTTAATGTTTTAGTGTCTGTTAAAAGAAAAGCAATAACCTGCCAATCTTTTTTAGATGTAAGAAGTTGCAGTATCCAAAAAGGTTGCAGGTACTCTGAAACTAACAATAAATAAGGTAACTGCATTTTATGGGCAGCCGTGGTTATGCCATTATGCTTAATGGACAGGTAATACAATTTTTTTCTAATAAGTTTATCATGCCAAAACATCCGACAGATCGTGCTGCTTTGGATGAGTACATGGGCGTTTGGTTTCGTGGCGATGTTCTTGGTGTGGTGGAGTTATGTTTAATGGTGGTGATCTTTCGTAAAGAGCTAGAGTAAACAATTAAAAGCCACTCAAGGAAAATCATGTTGAGGATTTGGAGCAGCTGGGTATTCGCAATGTTTTTGTGGCTAGGATGTTTGCAACGGTTCATAACAAGGAGAGTGACGTGGCCTAGATGGATTACTAAGCTTGCGGGTGGTACTTTCTTTTGGAATATTGTGATAATGTCTGGTATTAGTATATGGTAGGTGTGGCTAGAGTCTGTATTCACCGCCTTTTAAAGAATGAAATAATAATTTTGATACTGTGTTGTTGTGTCATGTTGTTATTATGGGGATTGATATGAATATTTTTTTACTATAAGTAGATTTAGTAACATTGATAACACCTTAATTATACATGTTTTTGGCGGCGTTATTTTATCTATTTATATCATTTCTCGTGAAATTTTGATACTTAAAAGCATGAAATATGTGCAAGTTCACTTGAAGACGTCTCAAGCTTAAAAGGACTAAAGACACAAGCATTTTACACCTTACGAAAGAAAAGTTAGAAGAAAATAAATATTAAATAAAAAATGAAGCCAAGTACGCCGCACTTTACCCAAGTACGCCACACTTCAGGCCGAGTAAATGAAGGACAGTTAATACCCTAAGTACAACGCACTTCTACTTCGTGTGCGCCGAACTTCATCTCAACATTAAAGTTTTACGCATTAAAGAATCAAAGTACGCCGCACTTCTCAAGGAAGTGCGCCGCACTTTTGTTCTCGCCCAGCCTATACATAGAGAAGAAATTCTCTCATATTTCACACAATACATTCCAACACAATTCATATACATCTCTCAATAATCTTCATCAATCCGTGGAGTTTAGCATGAATTCTGGCGAAGAACGAAGATCATCATCCTAGAATTTAGTTAAATAAGGTTTTTATGCGAATTCGTACTTATAAAAGAGGTGTTCAATCCATTTCTCAATCCGGATTTTGTATGTTTCTTGTTTTTCTATTCAACCTTGTTATTATGAACACCATAGCCATGTGAGGCTAAACCTCTTATGACTACTCGGTGATGTTAATATAATAACTAATCATTTGGCAGCATCTCGATCTTATCAATCTTAAGCTTATTTTACAATCCTATCATATCTAATCTTGTTAAACTTGTTCATCAACTTTGATTGTATACTCAGAATGGTATAGGTCGAAAGACCCATTGTGAACTATATTATTTTAAAGATTTGTCTATGATCTTTATCATTCGATCGAAGAAATTCACTTATGTTATTTGATAAACAAAATAGATTTGATATAATAGTAACTTGATTATTTGAGTGACACATTTGATTAAGTTAAACCAAGATAAGTCTTAAGTTGAAACCATTTAATTTGTGAAAACATTTTCTGACGAGAAATCCTTTTTATAAGTTAAAGTCCTAAAATCGAAGATCGAGATTACTACCATCGCTTATGAATTATATGAAACTATTCGAGTAATCATATTTCTTTATTATTGAATCTGTCTTAAAAGTTACTAATAATTATTTTAAAATTTCTAATTATTCGAACACTAATCAAATCCATGTGGACGACCTGGTCTTTCCTGAAATATTATACTACATACGTGGGTATACTTTGCCCGTGTGTTTCCAATTAATAATCAATAAAACTAGTCTTATAAATTTAAAGCTTTCGAAATACATCATGTGCCGATTCCAAATTTTATGCCCTCACATAACGTACCCAGAGAAAAAGCTATACCACCACGTACTCAGATCTATTACCCAGAGCCTACAACTCTCTTCGATGCCGCTAACCTCTTCATTGCCACCATCTATGGTGTGTGGCGTTGGTGGTCGGTAGGTGATGTTGGTGAACTTAGATGGGTGGTTTGTTTTGTGAGTGTTCTTATTTGTTAGGGATTTACATGGTGGTTGCATTATATTTTTGTCACTGCTACCGCCGGTTTGCTGGCTTGGGTTGGAATCTTATATCGCCGGATGTGTGTCGAATTGAGTTATAATCTCTAACGGAACGGTATATTCAAAAGATTTAATTTTGAGTTTTTAGGGTAAATTATTGATGTTGCATTGTGTTAAGATATAATTTTGAGTTTGTTTATTAGGGTAAATTATTGATGGTGCATTTTGCGGAGTTCCTGCTGTTTGTTAGTTTTATATAATGCGGGAGATGATGAGATTTGTCTGCCTTTTTTTGATAAGCGTATTGTGTCAAAACCCGTATCTTGGCGGGGCAGCCACGTGGTTGCAACCATGGCGGGTTTTCGGTACCGCTTCTATACTCGCAGGCTTGAGCCTCCTTATAAAAGGGCATGACCATTGGTTGCTGAATTTAGATTATGTTGTTTTCGATGTTGTTCTTTGTGTTAATTGAATTACATATGATTAATTAGTGGTTTACACATTCTAAAGATGTTATGGTCATTATGAAAATCTGTATTGCGTTTGGGTGAATGGTCATGGTTTAGGATTCGTTTGTTTTTGGGCCCTGGGTGATCATAGGTTATATAATATGTTCGTTTGGATGTTGGTGAATTTGTTAGTTTAAGGTGTTATGGTCGTTAAGCTGTTATGTGTGTTTTTTGGTGTTCTTATGTGCTTGTTTTATTATGCGTGAATATTTGATTGTTTGGTTTTGTTGATATGCCTTTATGTGTGATGTCATGAACTTTAGGCACTTCACTTTTGTTGAATTATTTGTTGTTTAGGTTGTTAGGTGATTGCATGGCTTTGTTTTTATCTGTTTGTAATTGTTTCTTTTGTTGTGCTTGCAAGCACTAGCCGAATGGGTATGAAACTGCAAGATTTGTTGGATTCTTCAATGTGTGGTTATTTCTTTTTCTTTTTCTTTAAATTCTTACTGATACAATTTTTGTTTTTTCTACGTTGTAAGCCCTTTAGCTACTACCCTTTTTGTTGTTGTGCGATACGTGGTTAGGTTCTCTTTTTAGGTTGCCATTGTATTCTATTTTTTAGATATGAAAACAAAAACAAAAGCGATTCCTAGAGTTTCGATATATTGCCTCCAATATTCCAAGTTTTGAACCACATGTGCTTCAAACATCCACTTATGCTACACGATTGCCCGGTGCCTTTTCACGGCCGTGTGAACATGGTGACCAGGTTACTGGAAGTGCGTGTTCTATTTTGACAATAGGTAAAGGCAAAAGGTAGTTGGAAGATAGGTTAGACTACAATTTAAAGCTGTCTCTTACCCATACTAGGCAGTGTACAAACGATTCAGATAACACATTTAGCCAACAATGAATTCCAAGGACCTGTCAATATTAAAATGAACGATGTGCTCAAGTATCATTATCATTAAGCTGAGATATATTTGCTTATCATAAGTAATATGTATACTCATAAGTGGTTATAATGGCAGACATTTGATCTTATTAGTTTAAGCCGTTCATCGATTAAACTAAGCATGAAAACAAATGCTGAAAATGATAAAGATAGTACACAAACAGAAAGTTTCCCTGCTATAGCTGGTCATAGTATGGTGAGCTACCGTTTGCAACTCTCACTAATGGGTTGCTCTATTGGTAGCTGAATGACGGCCATCGGCCTGTTATAAAGTTTGTTGACAGATTTATTATGTTTATTATATGCTACTTTATAGGATTATATTATGCGATTGTGCCCTTACGCTTATATGGCAATTTATTCTTTGATTGTAGCATGCTGCAGTTGTTGTTGATGACAAGTTGTACCTTGTTGGTGGAGTTCCTTATCTGATTTTCAGGTATCATTATCGTTAAGCCGACATATATTTGCTTATCTCAAGTAATAGATTTACTCACAAGTGGTTATAATGGCAGACATTTAATCTTAAAGATTTAAGCTAGTAATCGAATAAACTAAGCACAGAACATATGTTGAAAAATGATAAATATAGTATACAGACGAAAAGTTTCCCTGCTATAGCAAATCATAATATGGTAATCTACCATTCTTGGCAAATTCGATAACTTCCATTCATCCCTGTGTTTAGCTATGGCTATTTTGTTTTTTCTTAACTATGCTAATTAATACACACCTACCTAAATGTAGGTTAAGTGGGGAAACAAACTACTGTTCTGAAAAGTTTGATCACTTCAATTGGTAGCTCAACTTGCGAGTATTATTGGGTTAGCTCTATTTTAATATCATTTTGTTTGTAACTTTTCTTTTTCTTTAAAGGCGTATATGTCATAACCCGTCAGCGGCGGAAACACGGAAATGCGACAATGATTCCCATTGCACAAGATACAAGATAATACCATCCGAAGTTTACAAAAATTAATTTACAAAGATTTCATGTTTCAATCTTGATATGTAAGAACTCAGTCTTAAATCCCAAATCCCCAAGGGTGCACATATTTAATCTCTAAAACCATCCATTTACCTTTATCAAAACACACCTGAAAATGATACTCGAAAACGTCAACAATAGTGTTGGTGAGCTCATAGGTTTGAAAGAACCGAGTCGCTGTGCCAATATCTCAATAGTTGGACAATTGTGCTATATGACAGTGAATATATGCAAACAATCACAAAACCATGAATTAGCATCCTTGCTAACCATGTACCAAGACCTAGCATCCCCGCTAGTCTTATTACTAGCGTGTACCACCGCTTTTAGGGTTGCAACCCCAAATGTCGTACCGCATCTAAAGCCTACCAGCTGGAGCTATATATAGGGCGAAGTTCCACACAGTATATCATACCAACACATATCATTCACATAGCAGTCATAAGCACATAAATTTTCCCAAAAACAAAATCACATTTCACACAGTTCAAAAAACAGTTCAAAACACATTTGAGTATCATTTTACCTCAACGGAAAAGATTTAAAAAGTGTGGCTACGAGAACTCATCTCGACAGATGATGATAACCGCACAGATAATCTCCACACAACGCATAAACAATCTCTACACAACGAACCAAATAACCTCTACACGACGAACCAAATAATCTCTACAACGCACAACGGTACCCGGCCACGACCTAATCATTAATTTCACCTTATTAATATTTATTTTACAAATTGCTTTATTGTACAAGCGTTCATCTTTACTCACACCAATTTCTTTATCTCGTTTCAAACCTTTATTCCTATTACAACCTTTATTCTCATTACCAAAATACTTGTTCTCATTTCAAGACCTCATTCTCATTACAAAACGTTTATCGTTATTACCGAAATACTTATTCTCATTTCAAAATCTCATTCCCATTGCAAAATGTTTATCCTTATTACCAAAATACTTGTTCTCATTTCAAAATCTCATTCTCATTACAAAACGTTTATCCTTATTACCAAAATACTTGTTCTCATTTCAAAATCTCATTCCTATTGCAAAACGTTTGGGTATCATGGTTGTGTGTTAACTACGCGAAACAACTCGATGCACTTGGGCTAAGTGCGACATCAACACAAAATACTCAAAACATCTCCAATCGTTAAAACGAGCCAGTTGACC
>BQNB010131229.1:2142-12158 GCA_026074375.1 Tanacetum coccineum
AAAATTACCAAGTTACCCTTGGTAAAATTCACTCTCAAAAATATATATAATATAATATATAATATACGTATGTTTAACCGGGTAAGTATGATTACCCGGGTCGTTTCCCCAATGACTAGTGAAATTGAAACCACGCTTAGGTTCGGATCCTGATTTGAATGGAACAAAGATATTTTGGATAAGCTATTACTACTTGATTAAGAAGCAACAAATAAATGACAAATAAGCAAGTAAACCGATTTTTATATCCCTAAAAATGTAAACTAAAAATTTGCTAAATAAAGAAAAGTTGCCGAAAATTAGTAAAAATAAAAGCCCTATTTTTATAATCTTTTTATAAAAGTTTAATTAAACTAATTAAAACTTAACCCTAATTATTAATTAAAACTTAATAAACCTAATTAAACTTAACTAAGGACTAATGGTGCAAAAACCTAAGAAACTAACGGGGAAACTAACAATCTAACGGAGGGACTGACTGAAAAACAATTAAAATCGAAAAGTTACACTTTATACCCTGAGAATCTATCCTTGACAACAAACTAAGTCCAATAAGCATTCAACATTTTTTAAAGAGCTTAAAATAATAAAACTAAAGAGAAGCAAAGTTGTAAAGGAAGATAAGGGGGAGACAAAGATTAATAAAGGCAACTAGGGTTGAAACTCTCAAATAAGCTCTAAAAGAGCTTATCTTTAGCTGTTACAGAAAATGGAGGTTTATCCCTTGTTTTTTAGAAAATATAGCTAGAGAAAACTCAAAACTCGATCAAAAATGAAAAAGAAAGAAGTTCTAAAGAGCTTATGATATGCGTTATTTTATAAATAGAAAAGAATACTAAAACTTAAACTAATTTTATGCTAAATGAAATTGGATCAAGAAGTAAGCAAACTCAGGAAATAAGCAAAGTAACACAAGATCCAAGCAAGATAAAAACTTTATAAAGCTAAATTAAACTAAAACTTTGAAGACTTATTAATCTACCCATAAGCTATCTAATTAAGCTGGAAAAATCTATAATAATATATATAAGAAATAAAAAATAAAAATATAAAAAAAAACCATAAGCTCAATTAACAAATTTAAATATCTAAGGACCTCCAAAGTAACTAGTTTTGGAGTTTTCAGGCTTTTTTAATGACTTTGACAGCTAAATTAACTAAGAAAATACCTAGATAATTGAAAATTAACTTAAACATGTATTAAGCTATATTAAAACTTAAATCCTACTGAATTTGATAAGCTAAATCATAAAATTACTGTTCTAATTAAGCTAAGAACACAGCAGTACTAACTTATAGTTAGTACTGGTAGTGTAAAAGTTCAGCAGTACTTTCAAGTGAAAGTACTGTTGGTGCAATTTTTGACTTTTGAAAACTAAATAAGCAATGAAATAAGCTAGAAAATGAAAACTAAATCTAAATAAGCTAAAACTAAACTAAATTCTACTGAGATTAAAGCTGACAATACTATGCTTATGAAAGCATACTAACTGGAAGTTAGTCACTGATAGTGTAAAGGCTAAGCAGATAATAACTGTAATGTTATACTCGCTAGTGCAAATTTGAGATTTGCACTAAACCAAACACGCTTTATCAATTTTGGACAAGAGTTTGAGAAAAGCTTTTAAGAGAAATTTAATAAACAAGCACTAAATACGCAGATAAAAACAACTACTAAAACAAACTTAAAAATCAGGATTAAACAACTGAATAAGCCTAATTCTAAGATCTTAACTAATTAAACTAATGTTTTTGGATTTTATGAGTTTTTATGAACAGAAATTGATAACTAAAACAATCCTAAAACTTCTTAAGCAAAAACAGATGAAAACACATAACTAAATAGCACTAGAAGAGATATTTAAATACTAACAAGTAAAGAAAATAAGCAAATAAACAGATCTAAACATAGCAAGCAATAGTATCAAAATTTAAAACTAGAATTTAAAGGTAAAATGAAAGAGAAAACTTACAAACTCTCTAGCTAAACAAGAGGACCTATTAAAAGGCAGCTACAAGCTCTTCTAGCTTATGAATAAGCTAGAGTATAATCCTGTGGGATCTCTTTCCAATGTAAATCCCCTTACAAAAGCTTAGATACAATAAGATCCATAATAGTTTAACTGATTTAAGGTTTTCTATAAGGTTAATACTGAATTCAAACAGCTCTATTTTTCAGCTTATATGACTGAAAGATCTTATAGGTAGCTTAATTGAGAAAATTTTAGCTTATTTAAGAGAGCTTAAAGATGAAAATAAGAAGAGCATATGACAAATTAAAACTGGATTTACATTAATTGAAAACTGAATTACATCACTAGATAAGGGAAATTACAAGAACATTTAAGTAAAATACGAATTAAGCTAAAAATGATATAGAAAACAAGAGTCGATTACAACAACCTAGATTAAAAAGAAAAATTCAAACGTCTATAATGTGTGTGAGAATGAGGCCTATTATAGTGCCACATGCTGAACCTTCTCAGGACCATTTAGCCCTGCTATATTCAACTTTCAATCTCTTGCATTCAATTCTTCAATCATTTGATTCCATCAATTGGTGGCCCGTTTGATCAAGATGTGGACACCTGAGGATTGCCAGCGTGTCATTCCCTTGATGTGACGTTTGTGTTAGTTTTGTGAGTGAGTTTAGCACAAAACCCATCACAATTTGTGCTTCTTTACTTGATGATGTGGCTCTTCTTTAATGAATCCTTTGATTAAAGACGATTTGACCCTTGGTTTGTGATGTAGACCTCTTGAATTGACTTAAAAACCTCTAATTTGATTTTGCCCTTGTTTTAACCATGGGGGTGAAATGAAGAGACGATGAAAGTAAAAGTGGTTCCCGGCTTCTTATTCGACAGTATAAAACTGTTGGAGTTGGGAATTAACACATTTGCCACGCTCTTTCATTTCCCTCTTTTTAAGTTTAAAAGAACTTCAAAGATAGAAATTGGCCCTTGTATATGAAAATTGGCTAAGGCTTTGGTCTTTTGGGGATTCGTCCTTTGCACTCTTTTTGATTCTCGTGCCGTGTTTGCTTGCTTTTGATTGTTCTTCATTGTGATTTTTTTGACCTATCCGTACCTGCACACACCAAACACAAATTCAAGCATATTTTTGCCATTTTTGGTCTGTTTTGGGGTTATTTGGGTTATTTTAGGTACAAACGGATATGTGTATTTTTCACCTATCAATAGACATCAGATTTCACTTCATCAAGGAGCATGTTGAAAATGGTGTGATCGAACTTTACTTTGTCAATACGGAGTATCAATTGGCGGACATCTTCACTAAAGCTCTTGGCCGAGAAAGAATTAAATTTCTAATCAACAAGCTGGGTATGCGAAGTTTTCGCCGGAGACTCTGAAAAAGTTGGCAGATGACGTTGACGAATAGTGGTGGTACCTATTCGAATATCCTTTGTATCATATGTATATAATATAACTCAGAAAAACCAAAAATATTTTCTTTTTATATAAATTTTTCAAAAACAAAATACAAAATTAAAAAATGAGAAAAATACAAAAAGAAGTTTTCAAATGTCATGTCTTCTAAAAATCGATAACATTTACGGTCTTAGAAATGTCATTCAACAATGATACGAGCCTGTAAATGAAGTTCAAGCAGAAGTTTCTAATGTTTTCAAAACATGCCAAATGACTTGCTATTATGTCAGATAGTAACCCGCTTTTCACCTTGAGGAAAACATGTCGTCTAAAAGACAGTTGTTCCTAACAACGGGAATTTATTCTCGGGCATGGTCTACTCTATGACCATGCAAAGGCTTGTGATTACTTTGCATCACAACCCGTGCTTTTTATATTTCCATAAGTGTACGTTTCAGTGTATTTATGAGTATAAATAAGAGAAATCTTATTTACCTTGGTGTTTGTTGTTTTTCACATATAAAATCATTCCATCATCTGAAAATAATTTTCAAAAATACATTTGACTTCTCAAACAACGACTACAGCTCTTTAAATAGAAAATGGGTCATTGTTTGAGGGGAGGGGGGGGAGAATGTCAAATCACTTCGTCATGATAAAATGAGTTTTTAAAGGGAAAAGGTTTTTAAACAATAACGAAATATCTCTTGGTCTGTTAGTTAATTAAGTTTAACTTGTTTGTGCCTTATGTGTTACTTGTTTATTCCTTTAGGATGTATTTTGAGTAATTAAGTCTATAGGTAAGAGAGTATAAAACATTAGGGACTATTTGTGCTAATTGTTTAACTTGAATACACCTTATAAAACTTAATTGGCAAAATTAATAGTTGAGTAATCATGAGGGGTCAAAAGTGTTAAGAATAAATTTTGGTTTAAGACTTAACCATCCACACCCCGTCCCTATCACTGTTCATACACTTTCACACACTCAAAAACACACGCACGCACACACACTCAAAATGCACCATTTAATCCTTCTTCTCAAGATCATTTCAAGCAAAAGGTATTCACTATAAAATGTTTCTTACACTCCAATGAACACATATCTCACTCGAATTTTGTTTTAATGAGGGTTTGATTTTGATAAACCCTAAAAATCAAACTTAGGGTTCATCAAATCAAAGCTTTGTAAAAACTCAAATTGAGTGAGGGGTTTTGATCAACATGGAGTGTAGAACATTATGTTAAATCAGTATTGATGATTGTTGATAAGTGTAGAATACACATATCTATTTATGCTTAAAAAGGCCCAATTCGACCCAAAACGGATCAAAAATGGCAAAAAAATTTTTCCTAAGTTAGTCAGTAATCTGCAGAAAGAAATGAGATACATTTAGGACTGAATTGACTTAGGGTTTTCCATTTCGCCTACTAGAGGGAGAATTATGATATCCGGGACTTAGTTGACTGGTCTTACCAATTTATATCATCGCCTATCCTGAAGAGGGAGAATGCGGGCATCCGGACTTAATTGTCTTTTGGATGTTTACGGTACAAATTCTTGAAAGGTTTATTGTGTACTCGGATATTTGGCTTTTAGACATTAAACTGCTGCGGCTTGCAAGAAAGTTCTGAATCTACTCAAGAAAGGATTGCTGGTTTAGGGGGAAGCTAAGACAACATCAACACCGACATCACCAACCACACAAGCTCAAGTTACATATGTATCTGAATCTGTTTCATACTCAAACTTTGAAGCAAAGACTTTCGTAACTTGGAAAGAAAGTTGAAGCAATACTGAAGAGTGCTTGGACAGAGAAAGATCAGATTGACAACTTCTTGAAAGAAAGAAGGTTAATGAGGAGCTTAGAAAGTTCGTTGGTGGGAGATTGTACGAAGGAGACTTACGGCTGCTTCAAAGGACCATATGATTTATCATATGTTGTTCTCATCTTATAAGGTCAATCCTCGTAGATAATTTTATCTTGTGAATATGTTAATAACTAGTGTAGATTTTTTGGTGAAAAATAAGATGTGCTCGAGTACAAATTTTACAAGAATTTCTTAGTAAATTCAAAATCTTTCAAATAATTGTACTCGGCACCATCTTATAAACCCTCAAAAGTTGAGGGGGAGCAATAATATGTTCCATTATGCTAGAATACATCATTTTGTCCCCGAACGGTTAATCAATTGATATCCAAAAATCAAGTATTAACATTTTAGATAATGGGAGAAAATGTGATTAACCTGGACCGTAATTGTATTATTGACAGAAGTAATCAATTAAAATGGACGCATGCACTCCACACTTAGCATGAACTGATGATTGGACGATGCCACTGTAAGGGGGGAGATTTTTAGAGATGATTAAAAAACATTCAAAGTGTAAAACACTTTTGATATTTATATCAAACACTTAAATGAAATTTTTCATGATTTTTTTGTAGGTGATGGAATACCCTAAAAGACCGACCATGTTATTAATTTTATAGAGTTATAAGGTGGTTAGGTATAGGTATTCAAATCCCATGATCTAGCCAGAACCGGAGGGATCTACCCAGGGATATCCACTAGTTAGTGTAGAAGTCCTTAGGTATGATTAAAAAGGAGAAAAAGTGAGAATCGGGAATAATGCCGACTGAGATGGAGCTAACACTGGAACAAACCCAACAAGGTGTTCGTTATGAAGTCTTGGTAAGCATTAAAGGGGTTGAAGAATGAAAAAGAAATGTAAGGATAAAGGGTGAAAAGAAAGAAGCCCTCCATACACTTAGGCAGAAATCGGGTCCGGGGGCGGGGGTGTGGGTTCACACCAAAAAAGGTGAAGGGGGGGGGGGGGGGGGGGGGGGGGGGGGGAAAGGGGGAATTGAGTAAAAAAAAAAAGATAGGTATGTGAGGATTTAAGGTTGGGGAGTATGGTTATGAAGGTAAAGTGGATGGATATTTAAAATAAAAAATAGATTTGGTTTATTGGGTATTTTGAAATTGTATAGATGGAGTGGGTAGGAGATATAAGTTGTGGTATTGGTATTATGATATATCGAATGAGAGTGATATTTGGTAATTGGGATAGTGTTTAGTTGATAATAAATCATCCATTATCGCATGAGGACACGTTGTGCGTAATTTAGCTTTTTGCTAACAAAAGGTGAATAGCAATTAGTTCATTAATCTATACATAGATCCTTTATTTTAACAGAACATCCAAGTGATACGTAGGTATCACAATGAAAGATGGAAATCCCTTTGCCAACACATAACTACGTCTTGGTATGACTTGTCGATTCTTATGAAGCAAGCTTGTGACAACTGGAAAGCAACAATGGTGCGAATTATTTATAATCAAACTGTACCGATTATGGATCAACGGTTTAAAGATTTTGATTGCTTAAAACTCTCGATGTGTCACAAAACCACTTTAGCAAGTGACACGTCGATTGATTTTCAAATCGATTTTTCTATTTCAATCGGTGAGATAGTAACTCACTGGTTCACTCTTATCGTGCTGTCTGCTTTGAGACGTTCCGATAATGAGAACATGCTGAGTACGATGAATCTAATACTTATGTGTTAGAAAGATTCATACTTACTGAAATCCTGTCAAGAAGATTCTTCTTAAATTGAATCAAATCTATCACAGGTCGATCCTCACAGGATTTGATGGGTACCCTCCAACTAAACCTGGACGAATGACAAAGCCATATTCGTCCCCCCGCTTTATTGCTAACTGTTTTTATGTAGGCTATTTAAAGATGGTGGTGGAGGTTCTTGATTCTAGCTGACTCACAAGATCCATAGCCACATGCTCATACCCGATAGACAAACATAAGGACTTCATGGAAAGGCTCAAATACATATTTCAAGACTTCTGCACTCTAATAACGAAACGTCTTATCTCGAAGTGACAAAGTATTATAGAGTAACGAATCTCAAGAAAGAACGTAGCATTAAATTTTTCAGACAACCATCATTGAAAGGTATGAGCATGTTGGTTCAGAAATCACAAATCCACAAGATGGAAAAGTTTCAAGATGGCGAAGATATTGTGCTTGGTTGATGATCTCAAGATGCGCAAGATCACAATGTCAAATTCAAGTTCAAGGAACAAGCTTAATCCAGAAATCAATGATCACAACAACATACTTACAGAGAATGTCAAAAGGACAAGCCATAACGACAAAAGACAAAGCATTGTATCTTAGGCTTAAAGTTTATAAAAAATGGAGTGACCTCCCTTAGGGGGAGATTGTTAGAAACACAAAAAGTGTCGGTCACTTCCAGTTGTAATAGTCTGTAGCTCTAATTGTCCTCATGTTAAGTATAGAAAGCTAATCCACCCAAGGCCCATGGGAAGCCCATCATAGCCCATGGGCCGGCCATCATGTAACTATATAAGCCCCTCCTAGCCTTGGAGAGGGGTTGGTTGTTTCATTTTCCATTTTCCACATAGTAATAACACTCATCCATTCCAATATACTTTCTCTTACTAAGCTTTCACACCACATCTCTCTCTGTTCTGGTAAGATCATAGATTACATGTTTCTTCAGGAACAGGATCAATCATCATAGACGACTCATGGAAAGACGGCGTATCACAGCAATTATTGACAGGAAACCTTCAATTAAAAACTCTTCACATCTTTGGTTTGCATTTATTACATATCTAAGATGGGGAAAGGTTTTAGATAAAGATTTAAGAGAAAAGGGGATCCATTGTCTGGTGGATATTCTACTCAGTTGAAGGGATATTGTGTTTACAACAAGAGAACACGCTTAATAGTTGAGTCCATTCATATCAAGTTTGATGAAATCAAAGAAATGACATTTGAACATAGCAGTTCAAGCCTCGGTCATCAATGTCAAATGATGTTTGATCACAATAGTTCAGACCTCACACCACAACGACAAGAGGATGTTTTGTGAAAATGTCTCTTCAGGCCTCGTTCCTCAAGGACAAAAGGCGTCAGATTATGACAACTCTGACCCCGTGCCCCCAAGACAAAATGTTGTTCCTACAGCAGAGAAGACAGATTCATCACAACAAGGGTTGGAATTTCTCTTCAGTCCTTTACTTGAAGAATATTACAATCCAGCACACGGTCATGCTGAGGACAACAACAATGGTCAAGCACCGAATGCATCGTTTCAAGAAAGATAATTTATCAATCCTTTTTGTACACGGGTACAAGAAATTAGTGAGCCTTCCTCACGTAACATTGATAATACCGATGTGCATTCATTTCAACCACAAAGTCATGATTACCGATGGACCAGAGATCATCCATTAGAACAAGTTCGTAGAAATCCAACCATGCCAGTTCAAACAAGACGGCAGCTTGCCACAGATCCTGAAATGTGTATGTTCGTGCTCACAGTGAGTATTGTTGAACCGAAGAACATTAAAGAGGCAATGGCTGATTCCGCAAGGATCGAAGCAATGCAGGATGAACTTCATCAGTTCGACAGACTAAAAGTCTGGGAACTAGTCGACAAACCATTTGGCAAGATGATTATAAAGCTAAAGTGGTTTATGGAAGAACAGAAGGATGAAGATCAGACTGGAATTTCGCAATCAAATCATGACTGTAGCTGAAAGGTTAATGCTCAGGAAGAGGGGTATTGATTGCGAAGAATCATTGCACCATTGCTCGCTTGATCAGTTTCGGATTTCGTTGCCTTACGCAGCACACAAGTCTTTTCCAATCTATCAGATGGCATGAAAAAACAGCCTTTTGCCTTGGTTAAGGGCATTTGGTTGAGATTTGCATTTGTGTTATTTTATATATATATACTATTTGACGAATCATCTACCTTCTGAGGAAAGCTTTGTATGGATTAAAGCAAGCTCCAAGAGCCTGGTATGATGAACTATCAAACTTCCTGATGTCCAAAGGCTTTACTAAAGGTACAATTGACCCAACTTTATTCAAGATAAAATACGGGGAGGATATTCTACTAGTGCAGATTTACGTTGATGACATAATTTTTAGGTCTACAAACCCTAAATATTCAAAAAGATTTGAAAAGTTAATGCACAGTAGATTTGAAATGTCCTTAATGGGGGAGATGAAGTTCTTTTTAGGACTACAGATCCACCAGTCCCCAAAAGGTATTTTTATCAATCAGGCCAAGTACGCTTTAGAAATTCTAAAAAAGCATAATATGGATAATTGTCACTCCATTGGTACACCATTGGCTACTAAACCCAAACTAGATGTAGATTTGAGTGGAGAACCCGTAGACCAATCTGATTATCGTAGTAAAATCGGGTCACTCATGTACTTGACATCTAGTAGACCAGACGTTAAAAGAATCTTTAAATACCTAAAGGGTACCATTAACATGGGACTCTGGTATCCAAAGGATTCTGGCTTTGAACTAATAAGCTTCAATATATTAATACGAACACTCTTTGACCATTTACATCCAACTTCCTGCATGTCCTCTTGATGAATCTTCTAGCTCTAATTGTCAGCATGGCCATTTCCTATATTGTAAATTCATTTCTTCTAGGTCATCAGGATCAATTTGTTATAGATCCCCTCGTGCAAGTTGAGGAGAATTGGGCTAACTAGCTAGGAAAGCACAGATCACAGCATCACTAAGGTTATCTCCAGATGT
>BQNB010131230.1:0-12506 GCA_026074375.1 Tanacetum coccineum
GTACTAACAAATAGTACTAACTTACACTAGCAGTACTAACTTAATACTAGCAGTACTAACTACTTAGAATATTTTCTTGAGCAGTAGCAAATCTTTAGCAGCATTAACTTTAAGCAGTAGTAACTTTCACTAGCAGCATTAACTTTTATAATAGTAGTAGTAACTACTTAGAATATTTTTTTGAAGTTCATGAGCAGCACTAACTTCATCAGAGCAGTATTAACATAAACTTGAGCAGCAGTAATTCCAACAGCATCAAGAAGACTTTTAATCCTAACAATCCTTCCCTAAACTTGATATTCTTCTTCAAAATCATCAAGTTTATTCATTAAAAGCTTCACCATCACCAGGAGGATGTTTCCAAACACTTCTTTACTTCTTAAGCTATTTCTTGATCAATTTACACAGCTGATAAGCCATTTCACTTTCATAATCAATTTGAAGCTTCTTTTCAAACGTCATTGAAAGTGTAGGTGGTGTAAGGGGATATGTCTTCTCAACCAACATATAAACCTGCATAGATTGCATCATCAAGGAATGTACTCCACATGAGTCATATAGCTTCCAACTCAACACTTTGTATCCTTGTTACATCTTCCTTACTTTATCTTCTACATGTGGTTCAAACATTGTTTTCAAATCACCCCATAATAACAAATCCAAGTCTTCCACTGGTCTTGTTGATCCATATCTAGCTTTTATCAACTTGTACAAGTCTTCTAAATCTTCCCTGTCAGCTCTCACTATTTTAAGCATTTGACTAAAGATCATGTACATCTGAGACTTTCCATCAGATCTTACTATTTGATAATAGCTTTTCTTTCCTTCTTTATGGATCTTCCAGTCAACAATCTTTGGAGACTTAACAGCCAAAGGTATAGCATCAATTGCTACTTCTTCTTTATCTAGAATGATTTCCATCAACTGTTTAAGCTTTGTTATTTCTTTGTTATCTTCCACCTTTTGCTTCTTTGTAATTTCTTGTATCAGCTCTGTTCCTGCTCTTTTTTCTTTTCCTTTCACCAACTCTATTCTAAAGTCTTCAAATGTATTTACCCTTTTGAATGCTCTGTCAAACATTTCTAGGATAGAATCAAACTCTTTCAACTTTAAATCTTTGAGCTACTATCCTTCCATGTTCTTTAGGTAAGTACACATTATCTTTCTCTATTGAGCTTTTGTTGGTGGTTTGTTTCTTTTCTCTTATGCTCTTTTAGCTGCAAAATGCTTTCTTCTTTTCTCTAAGAGTTGTTGAAATAATGTAGACTTTTCTTCAATAGACAACTCTTCTTGTTCTTGTGCTTGCATTCTTTCAGCCAATTGATGATCAACGTCAATCTTTGCTTGAATATCATCCCATTCTTAAATCAAATCAATATTGGCTCTTTCTTCTTTCTCAACTTTTTCTCTTGCAAGTTTTCTTCTTCATCAAATTCAGCTTGTAACTTTTTAGCAGCTTCTTTATCAAGCCTGATTAGATCTTTCTTCTTAGGCTTCATAGGTTCTTCTATCATTATTCCTTTACCCTTGTCCTGTGATTGTTGTGAATAAATTGTTGTTGTTGTTGTAGATTTACCTGGCTCTTGAAAAACAATTCCTTTCACCTTGGGTTTTGAAGTTTTTAATGCTTCAAGTGCTTGATCCAAAGTAATTTCTTTAGTAGTTATTGTAACACAATTGTTGCTAGCTTTTGTAGCTAACTTGATAGCAGCATCAAAACTACTTCTTCAAAAACATTTTCATTTTGCCTTGCTACAAAACACCTTCCTCACCTCATTTAAAAAATTCACATCATAACATTTCATTTGTCAGCATAATCTTAAACATTGTAACGCCATGTGGTATTTCTTCATCTTTTGCATCAATAACATCAATCCTCCCTGTTTGGATGGCATCCTTACCCAAAACTTCCTTCATCACCAGTGGATTCTACCTAGCAGTCAAATCCAATTTATATAAAACTTTGTATAATCTCTTTAGCCCATGAGTTCTTGACCTATTTCTCTTTTCAAGCTTCTTGACCCTCCTTTTCAAACTAGCAATCTCCTTTTGTTGAGTGGTCAGGATTTGTTGTTGAGTGGTCTTTGTCTTCTCTAAATCAAGAACCCTATTTTGTAAAGTGGTACATAGTGCCATTAATTCTCAAGTTTAAGTCTATCCTCATCAGTTCGAAGTGTGTTACCTTTTGCGAGCAATGAATCATTGGAATGTTTGGATACACTCTCAAACCTAGTTTGAGCAGCAGTATCCCCCAAGGTTTCTTGGCACTCGAGACCACAACCTGAATTAGTTCCTTGGGAACTAGATTCATTAGGTGTTGCCTTGGATTGGGTCTTATTGATGTTACCACTATCCTGCTCTGCTCCTAAGCTAGAAGCAGTAGTGGCAGCCCTCACCAAACTGTCACCCAACTCCTTATGGACAGCCTCATCTGCAACATTGTCAGTAGGATCACTAGGCTGAGGTACCTGAGTGTCCTTTCTTTTAGGCTTCCTAGGTTTTTGTTTCTTTTGAGGTTGAGATGATGGTTGTAAAATAGTGGGTGTGTGATGGGGATCAGTGGGCATTGCTGAACCTTCACCCAATTCAGATTGGTTTTGTACCACCATTGTTGGAAACAAAGGTGTTACTCTACCAGAAAAACCTTTCCCTAACCTTCTCATATTACCAAAAATCTTTTTAGTGTGAGAGGGTGCACTAAATTTTCTCTTATGAGTTGGCACCCCCATCAAGTTGTTGGTCCAAAAAGATTTGTAAAAACCTTGGATACATTAAAAATTTACCAGACACATTATCCAAGTTTCTAATCATACTATCAAAAATCAATTTTGAAAAATTAAATTTCTGGTTAGTAGCTAAGCAGATAATGGCAGATGCCATAGTACTACTAAACTCATTCCATGCAGTAGTCTTTGGACTTAGACACTATAAAATAGTATGAATTAGAAATTTCCATTGTGGGGAAAAGAATGGTTTATAAAAAGTAAGTTTTTGTGAAATTTTCTCATACCCCATCAATGCAAGTTGTTCAAAAATGGTAGAATTAGGCAAACAATCAACACCTTCCTCATCTGCTAGTCGAAGATCTCTTCTAACAGATGATTCAGTGATGACTATTTCCTTGCCATCAACTCGGGCATGTAACTGTGCTTCCCCATTGATAGTTTTGGCCATGGCAGTAGACCAGAACTGTTCAATGCAAAAAATATATATAGTAGGATTGACGGTTAATGCATACCTTATAGAGTGTGCATTCAAAAAATCCACTATTTGTTCAAACCCATCACTCTCTGTGGGTTTAGACAAAAATACGACCATGTTATGAGTATCCGTAAACTTTAGAGTCGACATTTATGTTGGGTTTTGATAATGGGTGATAAAATTAAGTTAGGGCTTGTGATTAGAGAGTATTTGAAAGAATGAAATTGATTATTTGATTGATAGAAACCCTTAATTGAAGTAATCGTTATATTTATGAAAAATACCCTCAACAGCTGTAACTTAAACCCAACAGTAGTAAGTGTATGCCTAGCAGCATTAACTTAGAACCAGCAGTATTAAGTTATGCCTAGCAGCATTAACTTAAAGTCACCAGTATTAACTCCAATTCCATTCCAAACAGCTTTTCCATCATCAATCTAACACTTTTCTTTGCTTTTCCTACAAAATGTTAGTCTAAAAGCCAAGAAAACACAAGCTATAGCAATTTTCACAATTATCACAGTATTAATTATACCTAACAGTATTAAGCATAACTAACAGTAGAAACTCAACAGTATTAAGTATAACTAACAGTACTAATTATACTTAACAGCAGAAACTTTTAATGACATGAATAACAGTACTAATTCATACAAAACTCTACAAAAACATAAAGAGATAAAAGACTTTAAGAATTTAGCATTCCAATACTAGCAATCAAATATTGAAATATATTTACATCAAAAGCTTTTGTAAGCAAATCTGCAATATTCTTGTCAGTATGGATTTTGACCATTTGAATCAATTTCTTTTCATTGCAATCTCTAAGATAATGATGTTTGATCTATATATGCTTTGTTTTTTTAATGAAAAACAGGATTTTTAATTATGCAAATAGTACTATTATTGTCAATAAAGATCTTGGTATGCAGAAAATTGTACCCATAATCAAGTAGTTGATTCTGAATCCAAAGCACTTGTCCACAACAACTTGAAGCAGCCACATATTCAGCTTCTGTTGTGGAATTTGCAACCACTGCCTGTTTCTTGCACTGTCATGATATTAATCTACATCCAAGGAATTGACAACCTCCTGTTGTAAACTTCTTATCTAAGCTTGCTCCAGCATAATCACTATCAGTGTATGCTATCAAACCAAAAGGAGAATCTTTTGGATACCAAAGACCTAATTTTGGTTGTCCTTTTAAGTTCCTAAAAATCCTATTCACAACATGAAGATGTGAAACCTTTGGATTTACTTGGTATCTAGCACAGGCACACACTACAAATATAATGTCAGGTCTTAAAGATGTAACGTACATCAATGAACCAATCATTGACCTATACATATGAACATCCACTTCTTTACCATCTTCATCCTTGAGTAGAGGCTTATGAGTTTCCGTTGGTGTGCTTGCAGTCTTGACTTTTGTAAACCTAAATTTCTTTAAAATTTTAGCAACAAATTTATCTTGACAAATAAATGCGCCATCCTTCTTCTATTTCACTTGTAATCCCAAGAAGAATGTAAGTTCTCCCATAGAACTCATTGGAAAATTTTCATGCATCAACTTCTCAAATGCAATGCATAGCTCCTTCTTTGTTGAACCAAAGATGACATCATTCACATAAACTTGGACCAGCAAAGTATCACTTTTGTGCCTTTTGATGAATAAGGTCCTGTCAATTTTCCCTCTTTGAAACCCATTGTCTAACATATATGTTGACAAGGTTTCATACCAAGTTCTAGGAGTTTGATGTAGTCCATACAGTGTTTTTTCAACCTTGTATACTCTATCAGGAAAGTCTGTGTAACCCTTGCCCTTTTTGTGTTCTTAATATTTCATTTATAGTCCTTTAACTATTTGACTTTTGTTAGTTTATTCAGATTTTGTACCGTGTTGACGATGTTATTTTTATGAGATATGCGATGAATTGTGGTTTATTATGATTAATAATTCCTTTTGGAAGGTATTATTGTATTATTGGTATTCCGGGTGGTTTGACCTATGAATTTTGAGAAATGCTAAAAAACGAGTCCGACACGTCCATTAATGTCCAAATGAATTTTGAAGGGTGTAAAGCATAAATATGTCGAGTAAATACTCCAAGTTATTGGAAAAGTATTTTAAAGTGAATAAAAATGCTAAGTAACTTTGGGGAGTTTTTTACGGTTGAGTTTTACAAGCTTTTAAGTGATTCCGACACGAAAAGAAAGACCCGAACCTTCCTAGGATCCTTTGGCCGATCGAACCCTCCCTTGGGGACAAGGAGGCTTATTTTTAAGGCTTGTGTCTTTTGGAGAAGGACTATAGATATTTTCATTCAAGCATTATTCTCACACACACATTAAAATCAAATTTTTCATCTCTCTTTTCTCTCCCTCTTGGAGTCTGAGCTAAGCAAACACACACACACACTTTTTATTTTTGAAATTTTGATCAAAAACATGAAGACATAAACATTTAGGGTTGATTCTAGTGCTCGGGTATTCATTTAAACAACGTTTGGTTTGTCCGGTTTGTGTTGAAATCTAAAAATTTGAAGATTTTCTTGTAAGTTGTCAAATTTAAATTTCGTTTATCCTTTTGGGTTTATCTTGATGCATAGATGTTAGTTGTACAAGTTGATCCTTGTAAAAATCAATTTTTGAAAGCGAAACGGATAAAAAAAGGGTGTTTGGTTCATGGGTTATAAAAAGAAAGAAGAAGGATTTTGTAGTTTTGATATTGTAGTCGTGATGGTTGAATAATATATGTTGCTAGATAGCTTATTTTTATAATAGCTTATATAGCTTATTGCGGGCTTATTTTAAGCATTTATTGGCTTATTTTAAGCTTGTGGCTCACGGCTTGTTTGGTAATCGCAAGGGGAGTGATTTTTGATTTTTACGTGTTATGGTGTATGTTCGTGGACTTATATACGTATTTTGGAGCTTATGAGCTCACGACCCAATAAGTCTATTTAAGCCATGGCTTAATGGGAGGGCTTATTGTGGTCCGGATTATTTTCTACTTATGAGTATATGCTTATATATGTAAATGGACCTTGGTTTTGGACTTGGATCGTATTTTGGACTTATAAGTATCTTAATGGACCCTTGTTGGGCCTTAAAGTCAAATAAGCGATATTTGGTCGTTATAAGAGTTTTGACGGACTTTTGAAAGTGAAAATGTATTTACAAAGTGATATTAAACGATATTTTGGAAAAACGTTTTAGTAAACGTTAAAGATTTGGATTTCGAGATTTTGTCAAAAAGTGTCAAATTGGTAAAAAGTGTTGAAAATAAAGTTTGAAACCTTGGAAAACGTTGTATGAGCGTACGGGTCATGCCAAAATTTAAAAATTTTACGCTTAGAAATTTCCCTAAAAACACGATTTTTGATTTTAAATAATAAAATAATATTTAATTATTTTATTTATTTAATAAATCCACTAAAAGACGAAAAATATAATTTTCTCAAAACTTCTCGGAGGTGTTTATTATGATTAAACGTTTCATTTTTAATCACTTTGTGATTATTTTGTGGCATTCGGGGGTACCGAATGGACTTATCGAAATATATTTATAATTATTTATTATAAATATTTATGGGTATTACTTATCTATTTTCTTTAAATAGTATAAGTATATAGCGTGGAGTTGTCGGAATGATTTAATCGTTGGGTTTTGTTGTCAACCATCACACCACTAAATTGATATGGGCAATTGTACAACGCGTCGTTGCATTTTCTTGTGTGATTGAGATTTGGTTGCTAAAGACTTACTTGAGGTGAATTCTCGTAGCCCCACTTTTTACTGTTTTTCTGTTAGGGAAAATGATACTCAAATGTGTTTGAAATGTTTTGAATTGAATTGTGCGAAATGTGGTTTTGGTTTTGTGACAAGTTATGTGCTTATGACTGCTATATGAATATTATGTGTTGCATGATTGATTGGATCGGAGGGGTACGCCTACCCAATATGTGTGTGATTATTGGAGCGGATGGGTACGCCTACCCAGGTTTGTGTATGGTCCTGCCCTAATTTTAGTGCTCCAGCTGGTAGGCCCTTTAGGTTCGTTAGTGACATATGGTTATTGATTAGCGGTGATGCTAAGGCTGTTTGCATATATTCACTGTCATATAGCACTATTGTCCATTGTTGAAATATTGGCATAGCTTTTGGGTGTAAGGTCAAACCTACTAGCTCACCAACATTATTGTTGACCTTTTTTAGTATCATTTTCAGGTGTTGTGAAAGAAGAATAGTTTGGTGATAGTGATAGCAGACTTAGAAGTATCCCGAGTGGATTTTCATGTAGAGTCTTGCTTGCTTGTTGTTTGATTCTAGTATTTGGATTAGGTTTGGATTATGGACCCCTGCGAGGGCATTGAATAATTATAAGAAATTGTGGATTTAGTTGTGATTTGGGACATCACTCGAGTTTATTCGAGGTTGATGGTCTTCATAGCACATGGAGTTTATGCATTGTAGGTTTGTCTATTTTATATCTTGTGTTATGATTGATCATTATGTTGCATTCCCAAGTTTCCGCCATTGTCAGGGTATGACAGATTGGTAATTAGAGCCAAGGTTATAAAGAACTAGGTGGATTGGCCTAGACTATAACCTAAGATCCGTCGTTTAGTTACGTATAGGATCTATGTGCGCGGTGTTCCGCTTTTGCTTGTTTTTACGTGTTCGCAGTTTGGTGCTTTAGTTATGTCAGTCATTGAGATGTGTAAGCCTAATACTAAGTACAACTAGGAAAAGATATGAGTATAAATACGGTGGCCAACGTAGTTATAAAAGTATCACGATTCACACATATTTAGTATTATCGTTCGCACAAATCAATGTTGGTACCGTAGGGTGGTATTATGTGTAGAGTTATATATATATATATATATATATATATATATATATATATATATATATGTGTGTGTGTGTGTGTGTATGTGTGTGTGTGTGTGTGTGTGTGTGTGTGAGTCTTCCTGCCTACTTAACGTTGCCCATGTTCACCCTCGTATAGATAATGCTGCCAAGGATGAGGACCCGAAGTGCTGGCCGGCCTGCTGTCGAATCATTAGGAGGGGGAACGGGTGTACGGGTTGGTAGAGGTGGAAGGGGTAGAAGATCTAGGGAAGGTAATGATGAGCGTGTTGATGATTTAAATGGTCAAGGAAATGACCAAGGTATGGGAGCTAATGGGGGTGTAGAGAGAGTCAATGGCAATGTAAAAGGAGCCAACAGGGGAGCACCCGACTTCTCGATGATCATTGCCCATCAATTGCAGAACCTCTTACCTGTCATGCTAGCTTAGGTTAGTAACCAAGGAAATGTTGGAAATCAGAATGATAATATGGTTAATGAGAACATTCAGGAGAACGTTAGAAATGTGTTAGTGAATGGCAACCTGGTGGATTGTTCATATAAGGAATTCTTAGCTTGTAACCCTAAGGAATATGATGGTAAGGGAGATGTTGTAGTCCTCACTCGATGGATCGAGAAAATAGAGAATGTGCAACATATGAGTGGTTGTAGTATTGACCAAAAAGTGAAATACATTGATGGTTTATTTGTAGGTAAGGCTTTAACGTGGTGGAACTCTCAGATCCGCACGCTAAGTCGGGAAGTTGCTGTTAGTGTGTCATGAAATGACATTAAGTTTATGATGATAGAAGAGTTTTGTCCTATTTATGAGATGCAAAAGTTGGAAACTGAGTCGTGGAATCACGCCATGGTCGGGGCTGGCCATGCTGCGTATACTGATTAGTTTCATGAGTTGGCGAGGTTAGTACCTCACTTAGTAACTCCATAAAGTAGGAAGGTTTAGAGGTATATGTATGGCCTTGCTCCACAAATTCGTGGGATAGTGGCAGCAACAAAACCAAAGACTATGCAAAAGGCTATGCAGATTTTTAGTGCACTGACCGATGAGGCTGTTAGGAATGGGTCAATTAAGAAGGTTGAGAAAAGAGGAAATGTAGGGGAACCTAGCAAGGATAAGAATGGTACGGATGATAATAAGAGGACTAGGACTGGTAATGCTTTTGCAACTACTACAAACATTGTAGGAAGAGAGAATGCGGGCGCTTAGCCCAAATGTACCACCTGCAATTCTTACCATGTATCTGGAATCACTCAAGTCATTTAGCAAAGGATTGTAGAGGCTTGCCTAGGAATGTGAATCCTTGATGTGTCGTCGTGTAGGTATTATTTATGTATCAAGTTTTACTATTAATTTTATGCCAAAATTACCTAAAACAACACTTTCACGGGCAGTGTACCGATCAGATGTAACTTCGTTGGTAAGTAGGATATCGATCACTAAGAGCGAGAGAGTTAATATCTAATTTATCAGTATCTTAGTTATGCAAAACCTAAGCTAATGATAAAGGAGGGTTCAGCCAGAGAGACTGTCACGAGTTTGGGTATCTAAGCTAAGGTTTTGATGACAAGTAAAGCAATAAACACACACAAGAAGATTAGCAAACGATAAAGAAGCGGTCAAATACTAATATAAAGAAAACATATCAACCATGAATAATCTGATAAAACGCAGGTTTATTTATTAGTGCAATGATAGTCTTATCTCGAAGCGGCATATCATTTTTAAGACTTAGGCGGTACTTCTTCCTAAGACCTAGATACGAAAAATCATGTCACGATTAACGCATCCGCATAAAGCATCCTATAGTCTAATTATAATCTATCATAAGGAATTAAAGCAGTGGTGATCTTGTTAATACCCTAGCCCATCGGGACTTTACCCACTTATTGCTTGATTTTTCTTTATACACCGGTAGTCCACCACCAAAATCAATTACCAATTAATTAAGAACAATGCTGGTTGAACAATTATCGGGTCACCTGCCGGTCCAACTAAGCTTATAATTAAAGAGTAATGATAAGGTGTCATTTGTGATCCTATTGGTCTGGGCATACAAAGTACAACAAAGAGAGCTATCCTGACATCTAGATTACTGGTTTAGTCTCACTAGACCCAGTTGAATTATAGATCGCATGTACAAGCACATAAACAAGTATAAGGTGGTAAATATAATTAAACAATCAATGATAAATTAAGACAATCTAGATAAACAAACCAAACATTAAATCTTCATAAACATGGCTGATACCTAAAGGTATCAGCCAATAGTCATTGTAAAAATACACACGGTTTGATATATGAACGATTAAAATAAATAAACATCAATTGAACGCGTATTCGGTTATACGAAGATTACAAGAGTTTTCCTATGATCTTGAGGCTCATTTCTGACCTTCTTGGCTCTTCTATACGTCTGAGAATCGACTTGGTGGTTTAGGGATTTTCTTGCACACCTAAAAATGAGTTTAGAGATTGGTATTTATAGAGTCTGAAAAATTGTCAATACATCGTATTCAATACAGTTAATACGGCATATTGATGGGGTTTCCCAGGTTAGTAGTTAAATGTTGACCAATTAACATTAATGACCATAAATTGTAGTTAATTCTACGTGTAACTTCCATTAATCAGCATTAAACGTCATTTAACATTCCATATAGGGGATTTCATGGAGTAATGACCACGATTTTCATTAATTGCAAGATCACTGATTATTGACCGTATTAAATGCATGATCTTTGACTGTTGACCATGGTTATCTGTGAAGTGTCGGCACGGATACGCCGTATCTTTATGATGGATACGGCGTATTGAGGCAAAACCAGTAGGTTCTTCTTCGTTGACCAAAGTATTATATACGTCGTATCGTTGATGTGGATACGACGTATTCTTCAAAGTCAGGCAATGGTCTTTTAGTTCATCAAGTCTTGGATACGGCGTATAAGTCTAGAATAATACGGCGTATTTGCTGTCAGTTCAGTAGACTTTCTTAAACTCTTCATTTATGCTCCAAAATGCGTGCCTTTTATATAAACTTCACAATGTACTCCATAATTACTATAAATAATAAATATAAGCAATTAAGTACCAATTCTTGCAATAATTATATAAAATGGGTAATTTATACAGGATAAATTATGCTATAAAATAGACGTTATTTGATGTCATCAAATATCCCCCCACTTGAATCATACTTGTCCTTAAGTAGACTTTAGAAAAGTTTTGAAAATGTATCCTAACCGAAGCTGAGGTTTTTCTGTTTAAGCATTGTTTTGTCCTAATCATCTGTACATAACCAAGCTCCTCATGAAATATGGAAATAAAAACACTCAGATCACTCAGCTAATCTAGGGTGTAACATTTAAGTAGTACACTCAATTTCTCAGTCATGATTAGCTTCGTATCATAAGCTTGGCAAGGATACACATCTCCACCGCTAAAGCTAAGGAAGAACAAGTCAAAAGCTAAATTAGGTTATGAAGGCTTATGATTGATCATTCAACAGTCTTTCACCATAAGTACCACACTAACAAGGCAGTTGTATCGTATATACACGGCCGAAATGACGGAATAGACATATACAGTCCGAACACATCCCTGTTCGTGTTTAACCAGCGGTTAGGATGAAGAATGATATCGGGTAAGGGCCTTCTAACTTTCACCAAAAGTCATCATCCAACAAGGCAGCTGAGACATGCATACATGGCCGTAACGACAGAATAGACATGCAAGCTCGAACAAGTCCTCGTTCGAGTAGACACTAAGGTTAGTTGCTAGGAAAGGGAAGTAAAATGGTTGTTAAATAAAATTCACAAAACAAATAGATTAAGCCAACAAATAAGGTTCGGTTGCTAGTAACTTTCCCCCGACCGTTCCATGATAATGACTCGAATATATAGATAGACGCCTCAATCACATAAATGACAAAGACAACCAAAGTTGATGTTCCCATAACGATCAACTTCCCTTACATCCCGCTCTTTACATACTTTTACACAAGTGGTGATATCGGCCACTTTTTACAAAACTTAACATCGTTGAATTTTGTAACGTAACAACGAATAATCGATCCTTCTATGTGATTCCTTCGGTATAAACTTCTTTTTGAAACGACTACTTTTCTTCCTCCTCTCTTCCTTTTTTTGCTTTTTCTCTTTTTCCTTTTTTTCATAATGCATAATAAACCTCGGTTTGATTCCACCGTCTTCACTTACATAATTTATCCGGATATCTTTTCCTTGTATTACTTGTTCTTCGGACATAATTCATAATAGCCAAAAGTAGCAAAACTTACGAGCTACATATTTTCCATTACATTGTGCAATTTCCTGACCATTACATAGATAGAAAAATTTCACTTTGACACAGGAAATACAAGACTTTACACGAAAGCAACTAGCAACATAGAGAAATAGGCTTAATCTACA
>BQNB010131231.1:0-18813 GCA_026074375.1 Tanacetum coccineum
ATGAATAGGATAAAACTCTTGTCTCATCATAAAATTAAAGTCATTCCATGACATACAAACAGAAACTTCTCGACTTAGCGTGCGGATCTGAGAGTTCCACCACGTTAAAGCCTTACCCACAAATGAACCAGCAGTGTATTTCACTTTTTTGTTAATACTATAACCAATCATATCGTGTACAGACTCCATTTTCTTAATCTAACGAGTAAGAACTATAGCACCTCCCTTACCATCATATTCCTTAGGGTTACAAGCTAAGAACTCCTTATATGAATGACCTACCCGGTTTCCGATCACTATCACATTCCCAATGTTCTCTTGAACGTTCTCATTAACCACATTACCATTCTGATTTCCAACATTTCCTCGGTTACTAACCTGAGCCAACATGGCGGGTAAGAGGTTCTCCAATTGTTGGGCAATGATCATTGAGAAGTTGGGTGCTCCCCTATTAGCTCACTCTACATTCCCATTGACTCCCTCTATACCATAATTATCTCCCATACCTTGGTCATTTCCTTGACCATTTAATTCATTAATACGCTCATCATTACCTTCCCTAGGTCTTCTACCCCTTCTACCTCTACCAACTCGTACACACTTTCCCACTCCTAATGATTTGGCAGCAGGTCAGCCAGCACTTCGGGTCCTCATCCTTGGTGGCATTATCTATACGAGGGAGAACATAGGCAACGTTAAGTAGGCAGGAAGACTCACATATATATAAAATATCTTACTATATATACATATATACACATAATACCACCCTACGGTGTCAACATCGATTTATATGAACAACAGGAATACCGCGCACATAGTTCCTATACGCTACTAAATGAATTATGTTGGCCACCGTACTTATATTCGCATCCTTTCCTATTCCGAGTGGGGATTCAATATGGGTGAAGCCCATCGGGCGCGAGTGTGGGCGAAGGTATATATTAACTTATGGGGACGGGAATAGATGGGAGGGGCCCACAATCACCGCGAACACGCAAAGGCACACAAAAGTAGAACACCTCGCACAAGATCCTATACGCAACTAAACGGACGGATCATTAGGTTATAGTCATAACGCGCAAACCAAACATAGTACTCTATACCCTGGCTTTTGTATTACCATCAGTCACAGCCTCGACAAAGGCAAAACTTCCCCGAGAACTGCCCCCCCCCCCCCCCACCCCCCACACCCTCACACCCATCCCCCCCCACCCCCCAACCCACCCTCCCCCCCCCCCACAACCCCCACCCAGCACCCCCCCCCCCTCCACCACCCCCCCACCACCCCTCCCCCAGCGCGCTAGCCACCCCCCCCCCCCCCCCCACCCCTCCTCCCACCCACCCACTTGGCCAAAACAAACTCACAAAGTGCGCCCCCCCCTCACCCCCCAGCCCACCATCCCAACTCAACCTTGAACAACCTCAAGTGATGTCCCAATCGCAACAAAATCCAAAATCTCTTATAATTATATCATATGCCCTCACAGGGGACCATAACCCAACTTATCTCAAGGACATTCAAAAACTAGAATCATAAAAACCCCACACCACCAACACCCGCTCCCCCCACCCCACCGGCCACATTCACAACACGACCACATCTCCCTCCCCCCCCCACCAACCCGACCCCCCCCCCCCCCCCCCCCCACACCCCCCTCTCTCACCCAACGCCCCACCCCCCCTCCCCCCCTCGCCTCCCCCCCCCCCCCCATCCCCCCTCCCACCCCCTCCCCCCCCCCCCCACCAAACTACTCCGTTCTTTTACTTTCACCCTAAAAATAGTGATCTCTAAAACGTCAACAATAAGTGTGAGCTCGTAGGTTTGACCTTAAACCCAAAAGCTGTGCCAATATTTCAACAGTGGACAATAATGTTATATGACAGTGAATATATATGCAAACAACCATAGCATCACCGCTAATCAATAACCATATGTCACTTACGCACCTAAAGGGCCTACCAAGTTTGAGCCTAAAAATTAGACAGGACCACACACAAAATCCTGTGTAGGCGCACCAGACCGCTCACAATAATCCGACAAATACTGGGTAGGCGTACCCATCCGATCCAATAATATCACAAATACTGGGTAGGCGTACCCATCCGATCCAAACAATCATACAACACATAATATTCACATAGCAGTCCATAAGCAACATATCTTGTTCTCCAAATACGAAAACCACCAGTTTCGCACAAATCCAATTCAAAACATTTCAAAACACATTTGAGTATCATTTTCCCCAAACGGAAAAACAGTAAAAAAAGTGAGGCTACGAGAAATCACCTCAAGCAAGTCTTTAGCTACCAACTCTTAATTACACAAGCAAATGCAATAACGCCCGCACACGACCTAGTCCAGTTAACGTCCCAATTTAATCATCCAATTCCAAAACAATAGTCTTTAGCAACCAAATCTTAATCACGCAAGCAAATGCAACGACGCCTGCACACGACCTAGTCCAGTTAAAATCTCAATCATTCATTCCCAAAACAATCTTCACGTTTGATGCATAGAGTTTAGACGCGTTGTACAATTACTCGTAACAATTTAGTGTTGTGATGGTTGACGACATATCCCAATAATCATATCAATCCCATTACTCAATTATACATACTTATACTATTTTAGAGAAATACATAAGTAATATACATAAATATTTATAATTAATAATTATAAATATATTGAAAATAATCAAATTAGAGTTAAAAATGAAACTTTTACTCATAGTAAACATATTCGAGAAGTTTCGAGAAAAATTGTATTTTTCGTCTTTTAGTGAATTTATTAAATAAATAAAATAATTAAATAATATTTTATTATTTAAAATCAAAAATCATGTTTTTATTAAAATTTATAAGTATAAACTTTTTACGAAATTTCGACATGACCCGTACGCTCATACAACGTTTTCCAAGGTTTCAAACCTTATTTTCAACACTTTTCATAAATTCGACACTTTTCGACAAAATTTTAAAATCTCAATTTTTAACGTTTACTAAAACGTTTTTTCAAAAATATCGTTCAATATCACTTCGTAAATACATTTTCACTTTCAAAAGTCCGTCAAAACTCTTATAACGACTAAATATCGCTTATTGGGCTTTAATGCCCAATAAGGGTCCATTAAAATATTTATAAGTTCAAAATACGATCCAAGTCCAAAACCAAGGTCCATTTACATACATAAGCTTATACTAATAAGTAGAAAATAATCCGGACCACAATAAGCCCTCCCATTAAGCCACAACTTAAATAGACTTATTGGGCCGTGAGTCCATAAGCTCCAAAATACGTATATTAAGCTTGAAAATAAGCTAATAAGCTACGTATCGCATTTGATTACTACCATAAGCCTAAAAAATAGTCCACAACATACGCCATAAAACAAAAATAGTCAAAATCACTTTCCTAGTGATTTTAGAAAGGTGACGTGGCATTTAAGCCCAAAATAAGTCAAGAAATAGCTTAAAAATAAGCCCGAATAAGCTATACAAGCTACTATCAAAAATAAGCTATCTAGCAACATATGTTATTCAACCATCACGACCACAACATCAAAACTACAAAAACCTCATTCTTTCTTTTTTTATCCGACGAACCAAACACACCCCTTTCATTCGTTTTGTTTCCAAAAATCGATTTTCACGACGATCAACTTGTACAACTAACATCTATGCATCAAGATAAACCCAAAAGGACAAACGAAATTTAAATTTGAAAACTTACAAGAAAATCTTCAAAAATGTAGATTTCGACACGAACTGGACAACCCAAATGTTGTTTAAATGAATACCCAAATACTCGTATCAACCCGGAATATCACGTTCTCGATCAAAATTAGAAAATATTGGAGGTTGTGTGTTTAGTGCGGACGGACAATATAGCACACACACACTTGTGTGTGTTTTATTTTTTTGTAAATGAAAAAGGATTATAATGAAATGTTTATAGTGGAAAGCATCTTATGTACAATTCTTAGACATGTTAGCTAGAATTAAGCCATGTTGTCTCCCCCTTGACTTTCTTGACCGGTTAGCATCCTATGGGGTCTCGGGTCTTTCTTTTCGTGTCGGAATCACTTAAAAGCTCGTAAAACTAAACCGTAAAATTTATCCCAAAGTTAATTAGCATTTTTATTCACCTTAAAAATACTTTTCCATTAACCTAGAGTATTTACACGGTATATTTACACTTTAAACCCTTCAAAACTCATTTGGGCATTAACGGCGTGTCGGACTCGTTTTTTTGGCATTTCTCAAAATTCACGGGTCAAACCACCCGGAATACAAATAACACAATAATACCTTCCAAAAGCGATTATTAATCACAATAAACCATAAATCACCATAATTCTCATAAAATCACCACCGTCAACACGGTACATTATCTGAATAAACTAACAAAAGTCAAATAGTCAAAGGACTATAATTGAAATATTCAGAACACAAAAAGGGCAAATGTTGCATTCTACCCCCTTAAAAGAATTTCGTCCCCGAAATTCAACTACTAACATTACTGAACAAATGCGGGTACTTCAATTTCATCTGATCTTCACGTTCCCACGTGAATTCAGGACCACGTTTTGAATTCCACCGAACCTTGACGATGGCAATCCTACTACGCTTCAGCTTCTTAAACTCTCTTTCCAAAATTTCCACAGGCTCTTCCACAAAATTCAACTTAGCATCAACTCGAATCTCATCCCGAATAAACCAAAGGGGCACTTGCAGTGTTGGATCAGCCAAACACTTCTTAAGGTTTGACACATGGAACGTGTCATGAACACCGTTCAACTCCTCAGGCAAATCTAACTGATAGGCCACGGGGCCTACTTTCTCAATAATCTCAAACGGTCCAACAAATCTAGGTGCTCATTTCCCTTTCTTCCTAAAGCGTACCACACCTTTCCAAGGCGACACTTTGAGAAAGACATAGTCACCTACACTAAACTCTAGAGGCTTCCTCCTCTTATCAGCATAACTTTTCTGGCGATCACGCGCAACCTTAAGTATATCCTTAATCTGCGAGATCTTCTCAGTAGTCTCTTATACTAACTCAAGTCCTATCAACTGACCTTTTCCAACCTCAACCCACATAATTGGCGAACGACACTTTCTACCATACAATGCCTCAAACGGAGCACATCTCACACTAGAATGATAACAATATCACTTTAAAGAGTGTAATAAAGTTGTAACTGATCGACTTGATTGGAACAACCCTAAAGGCTATGAATATCCATTTGGCCTTAGCAAGCAGCTGCCATTGATTGAAGTTCAAGGTTGTCAAGTAGTTCCTGCTGACTACTTCTTCAACAACGACCTTGAATATCTGAAAGGTGGAAGTTTAAGCAGGAAATACAAAACTTCTACAACAAAAACCAAGGATGCTAAATATGATAATATTGAAGGCATCAAAGACATGGTTTCAACGTTATGGAGTCCAGTAAAGGTAGCTTATGACAAATATGCTATGTGGGGTATCACACACTAGGGTCCTAAATTGACAATCGTCCTATGGCTACACAAGTAACATGAAATCCACACATGATGTGTTCTCCAAAAGAATAATCATTGCAGTAACCCATGTTAAAGTTATGAAGTGGTATGATTACATGTATCTAGAGGAGGTTATTATCCGAAGAGATGATCAGAAGTTATACAAGTTCATAGAAGGCGACTTCCCAAGACTTAATCTGCGTGATATTGAAAACTTGCTGATTCTCTTGGTCCAAAAGAAACTCTCCAACCTAGAGAAAGATGTCATATTCAACCTGAATGTGGCATTGCGAATGTTCACCAGATGCGTTGTCATTCTTAAGCGGGTGGAAGACCCTTAACTAGGAGTCGAAAAGCTACTCAGAACAGCCTAAAACTCCACTAAGCCTAAGACATTCATAACTGACACTACAAATGACCCATACATTGCATACAAGAACCGCAAGGAATCATCTATCTATACAAGAACAAGAAAAACAGGTTTATGCAATCTGATGAACTCACACGTTCTGTGACGGGATCAACACATTTGTCAAAAAGTGGGGGGGGGGGGGGGGGGGGGGGGGGGGGGGGGGGGGGGGGGGGCTCATGAATTGCTAACAACTAGAAATGGAAGTACCTGCCAAAGAGAAATGATAACTTGGACATAAAAAGGCCCCGCATCATGATCAAGCGAATGAAAAAGAAAAAAACGATCACAACGTTTTTGGAGGAGATTGATAATAATTTATTAGAGTTCGTTGGTGGCAGAGAATACAGAGAAGACTTCAGACTGCTTGAACGGACCATATGACTTTATCATATGTTGTCCTATCTCGTTACAGGTCATTCTCTCGTATATAATAAATTTAGTAAATGTAATAAGTTAGTTGTAACTATATTAGGCACCGTAAATAGTTGTTTTGAGTACGAATTTTCAATGAATTTCTTTAGTAAATTCAAACAAATTCGAAATTAACGTAACTCAAACACCATATATACCCTCAAAAATTGAGGGGGAGCATTTAAATGTTCCTAATACGGCTTGTTAAATAATTGGAACATTTTTCTCCCCGAATGCATATATATTTTAAATCAATTAATATCCAAAATATTAAAAGATTTAACATTTTTAATAAGGGGAGAAAATGTGATTAATATATATGACTAAGGATGTCAAGTGTGAGCTTCAACCTTCATGTGCTAAACATTTTCGAATATTGATGCACATGTTGAGGGGGAGCAATTTCTGAAAAATAAAACAATCGAGGTATGAAATGTTTTAATTTATATCACAAAGTACCTTGATTGATATTTTCAAATATTTTAAGGCTGAGAATAATACCAAAAGACCAACCATGTTTGTAATTACTTGGAGTTATAAGGTGGTTAAGATTAGGTATTCGTTCCTATGATCCAGCCAGAACCGAAGGGATCTACCTAGGGACAATCCATTAGTTAGTGTAGAAGTCCTTAGGTATGATATAAAAAAGGAGTAAATGTGATAATAAGGGAAGAGTGCCGACTGAGATGGAGTTAATACTGGAACAAACCCAACAAGGTATTAGTCAGGAAGTCTCAGTAAGCACTGAAGTGGTTGAAGAATAAAAAAGAAATGTAAGGATAAAGGGTGAAAAGAAAGAAGCCCTCTATATACTTAGGCAGAAACCGGGTCAATACACAAACTGTTAGAAACACTAAGCTGTTGTCTGGTATTAAAGATAGTCATGGACCTAGTAACGCTATGCACAACCCTCCCTAGCCACTCAAGATCTCTCAACAGACTCTTGTTTTCATTCACCTAAGATTTAACGCACTTTCTATTCGAATTGTACTTCACTCCTGAGTTAGTTGGTATTAAAAAGGTGGCAGTCTGCTCCAGCCTCTGATTACTAAAACCAAAGGTATACTATTGATTCTAGAGCCAAAAGAGATCATCCATAAATCTCACTAAGAAACTTATCTATTATAAACTGGTTTCTCACACACTGTGAAAATTAGTAATATCTCAAGAGTCCTACGCATTATCCTTGTGATCTTGCCAGAACATCAGAGTGATACAAATGTAATCACAATGACAATGAAAATCCTGCTAGATCCAACATGAAACAAGCTCTTGGTAGGTGACTTGTGAGATTTCAAATAAGGAATCAAGCATGTGACAACTGTAAAGAAACAATGGTAGCGATTCTACAATTAATCAAACTTTATCCAGAAAGAATTGACGAATGATTTTATTTTTTGAAATGCTTAAAACTCTCGATGTGTCGCAAAAATACTTTAGCAAGTGACACGTCGATTGATTTTTCAAATTAATTTTTATTTCAATCGGTGAGATAGTAACTTCCTGGTTCACTCATACCGTGTTGTCTGCTTTGAGATGCTCCGGTAATAAGAACGACTAGTACAGCTGCGAAACCCTGTCAAGAAGATTCTTTGGAATTCTATCTGATCACAGGCAGTATTTATACTGATCAACAGGGAACCGTAGTTATTGCAACCGTATTCAACGAAGTGATAAAGACACTCTCGTCCATATCTGTTGATTATCACTAACCTAAACCTGCAGGTATTCCCGATGGTGGCAGTACCGAGACAAGGACGAGTCAGATTCATAGCCGTATGCTCATACTCAACCGACATTTATAAAGACATCATGAAAGCTCAAGTACATGCTTCAAGAATTCCGCTAATCTGATATCATATGTCCTTCTTGAAGCGATGAAGTGTTAAAGTTAAAGAAATTCAAGAAAGATGCATTATTAAAGCTTTCAAGTCAAAGAATCAAGAAAAGTATGAGCATGTCAGTCCGAAGGTCACAAGTACACAAGATGGCAAAAGATCACAAGTTGATGATAAGAGATTATGCTTGGTTGATGATTTCAAGAAGCTAAAGATCATATTCAAGTCAAGTTAAAGAATCAAGCTAAAGCCTAAAGTCAAAGATCACTACATCATGTTCACAAGATGAAGTCAATGAAATCAAGTCTGCGAGCACAAGACTGAAGACCTACATAGTATGATAGGTTTAAGTATTTGTAAAATGGATTGACCTCCCTTAGGAGGAGATTGTTAGGAATTCAAAAAGTATCGGTCACTTCCATTGTAACATTAGATAGCTCGTAAAGTAATATTTGGAAAGTAAAAAAGGCTAGTAAGGCCAAAGTCCCATGGAAAGCCCATCAAGGGTTCATGGCCGGCCACTAGGCTTGTATTTATACCCCTCTCCACACCTTGAAGAGGGTTGATTGTTCACTTCACATTTTGCTAATCTAATATTTTCCTTTTTTTCCTTTCTCTCTCTAGAAGTGTTCATCCCTCCTTTCTCTCTCTAGTTCTTTGCTTATTTGATTGTGAGTTTAGATAAAACTAGTATTCTACATCTATGTTTAGTCCTTTGCCTTTTTGACTTTTACTGTTTCCGTCAGAACAGTTACCGTGTTGACGGTAGTCAAACAATTATTATCTTTAATCAAATTTCAATCTTAATTGATTCATTTTATAGGAAGTTGTCCCGCAAATGGCTCAAAAATGTCTAACGACGTATTCTGGCACGACCATAATTATCAATACTTGAGTATAGCAATTTAAACATAAAACATGTCATGTGAATAGTCTAAATTCATGTAAAAGTGTTTTTGAACTCAATAAAAATTCATGGAACTTTCGGGTCACATTTTAGAATCACGAACATTGAGTATTAAGATAATTCGACACAAAACGAAGACACCGAGATCCCTTTGGATCCCAAATCTGGTCGAACTCACCTAGGGGACACCAAGGCTAGATTTTAGGAACCATGTCCCCTAAGGATACAATAACTAGATTCTTCCATCATAATTTTCACACACATCTCATTTTCAAACAACAAATTTCATTTGGTTTTCTCTCTTCCTCCTTGGCGTCGTCCGAACACAAACACACACACACACATTTTTGTTTTTCAACTTTGATAAAAAACATGAAGATCTAAGCATACCGGGTTGATTTTGTTAGGCGTGGGTTAATAAAAAACAATGTTTGGGTTGTTTGGTTTTGTGTCGATCACGTCTTCAAAACCCTCTTTGGTAAGTCTTCAAAATCAAAACTTTCTTGTACTTTTACATAGCTAATGATGCATAGATATTGGTTGTACGGTGCGTTTTCTAAAAATCAAACACGAAAAATGTATGAAAATCCATATAAAATTAACCCTTCTAAAAATCCCATATATCTATAGACATATATATAGATATATTATGTATATATATACGTATATATAGATATATATATGTAAGGGGTGGAGGGGTGAAGGATGTAACAACCCGAAATTTACCCCAAATTTGACCAACTTTTGCCAAAGAAGTTATTCTGTTATTATTTATGATCACCTTTTAAAAAGGGAATTTTTTCGCTTTATCTCATTAGCAATGTAACTTGCATCACTAAAATTATGAGCTCACACAACCTACCCATTAACCATCACTAACTAGTTTAGTCAGAGCAAACACCATAACGGATGCCAATCAAGACAATTATCTATTTTATCACATACGTTATCTAATTAACGTAGTTTTCACAACGTTATTATCAAATGAACATAAATCGTTAACGTTTATGCCTAAACCCTAATTTTGGGTAATGTAAACATTCAAAGTTAATGTACAAGCTAATAAAGCAAATGTACAAGTAATATAACATCTTATTTGAATATAAATTCCCTCCAAAATAATGTACAAGTCATCTAAAGCACAATGTACAAGTCATTAAGCATGACATTCAAAATAGCCATTTTACCACCATTTTCATTCTAGATTTTGTACCACCTCTTTAGTACAATATACTATACTCAATGTACAACATATAAACTCTAATTACTCTAATCCTAAGCCCTAATTCATGTTTTAAAAAGCTCAAACCCTAAAACGAAATCCTAAACCCTAGTTTCACTTTAACATCAAAACTAAGCCCTAAAACTTAAAACTAAGCCATAAACACTAATCCTAAATACTAAACTACAATCCTAACACTAATCCTAAACCCTAATCTACCTTAAACCCTAAACCTATCTCAAAGAAAAACCTTAAAAACCCTATTCAAACCCTAGTTCTACTCGATAACCAATTTCCCTCCAAAATGACCCATTTGAAAACCAACCAAGCACCCACACACCTCTATGACTCACCTACTTCAGCCCCTAGATGCTTATAAGCACCTCAATTGAGATACTTGGTCACCAAGGAGCTACATCACATCCTTGTTGCTCCATTTCTAGCTGAACACCCAAACACCCCTTAAAAACCTTCCAACACCTCCATGCTAGTTTATAGCTTTGCTAACTCATGCCATAGTCTCTCCACATCATCTCCTAGCTGCTACACATGTCCAAGACTTGGTCACCAAGTTTCCTTGGCCACCAAGGTGACATCGCACCTTAAATAATGAGGCCCTTCCATTTCAAATCACACCTTCAGTCTTTCTTTCTAACCATCAATGGAATCCAAGGTCTGATCAAGAACATCAAGGGAAGTCTTAAGAAGTCCCAAGATCAGAAAAAAGTGAAGAAACCAAGCCTTGAAGCCCTGGAGTTGTTATTCTAGGCATACAAAGCTAAAAGTCCCCATTTCGACCCCTTTTCGAACCTATAAGCTCAAAACCAGGTTCCATAAGCTCAAATTCTATTTTCATACTCTTATAATGTTCATATAATCATGCTTAAACCATTGTTAAAAACTTTGAACTAAAAAACATATGTGTTTTACCTTTTTGATCCAAACCGAGCTCATGAAACCCTAATTTCATGTTTCTGCTTAATCTATAAGCTAAACTTGAAACTAATGTTAAAAACTAACCTTATAATCTTATCTAACAATAATATTAAGTACTTATTAAGTCTAAAGGAATTTTGAAGCTTAAAACCCGCGCTTAATCAATTTAAAACCCTAATTTACCCGTTTTAGATTTCTACATAACGAATCATTATTTTTGGAACTTATTGATACGATAAACCTTCATATTTTAGCTGTATATTAATAAGCTATAACCTGTAAATTACTTTTCATATTGAAAAATATCATTATTATAGATTTTGGACAAAAAAACGATACATTTTCATGCAAAAGGTGTATATATCTAACATTTCTGAAACTTAAAACAAAAGACAGAAAATGTCAATTTATCAAAGTTATAACTATATGGGTCTATTATGTGTCACTTTCTAAAATACAAGGTTTAACTTATTGAGTACATCTTTTAACTAGAAGGACCTAAATGTAAAAGTGAAAACTTCAAGGGTAATATTTTTCCAATTTTTCATCTTACGGGGTCTAAAATGTAACATTTTGAAAAAGTGTAGAAATGTGTTCAAAACCTTATAAGACATAACTTTAATTAACGCTTGACGTGCTTATCATTTCCAGTATTGAGCAAAACGCTGTAAAACCGATATGTTAGTAAACTATTATAAACATCATCATCATATGCTTTTATAAAAATCCTGTCCCGAATCTATATCGTATCACAATACTAGGGAGCTTCATATTAAGGGGTTTCATCTTGGTATTACGTTCTGACTGAGTTGTTGGGTTTACGATTTAAAGTGTTTCTAGTCCACAAACTTTTACTGAATGACCCTCTGAATTATGATGGCCCGAACGGTGATACAATACTCCATAATAATTCAATCAAACTAAGACTTGACATATTACCCCAGGTTGCGTGTGACGAAGCCGTTACTTTCATTTCATATACCTTTGCTATCAATCAGATTTCCCTATACTATTAAGGTGATTTCCATAGCCCCTCTTTTTACCGTTTTATAAATATTTTGGGGGAGATACATGCTAGTTAAATTTTTTTATATATATGATATAGTTCCATTGCTACAAAACTTGTTTATACAAATAAAAATTATTATGTGATCTAGTATGTATAGGGAAATAACACCTGGGGGTGGGGGGGGTGGGGAGGGTGGGGTATTGGATGCGGGCAAAAACACCTATTAGGATTCGGGCATAAATTCCGAAGTATGAATGCGGTTAATGAACACCTAGTATTGATTCGGGCAATAAACTCCTATATGTATGCGGGTAAAAACACCTAGTATTGATTACGTGCAATAAACTCCTAGTATGTATGCGGTTAAATAGCTCCTATTAAGTAAGCGTGGTAATAACACCTAGTATTATGCGGGCAATAACGCCTCGTATGTATGCGTGTGAATGAACCTAGTATTTTATGCGGTAATGACGATCTTATGTATGTGAATAATGATTCTCAGTATGTCTTCTCGGTATTTGATTCTATAAATGACTTTTATTCAACTATTTTATTAAAAACCTATGGATTTCACTCAACCATTGTGTTGACCCTTTTAAGCATGTTATCTCAGGTAATTGAAGCAACTTATGGCGCGGAGTGGCATGGACTGAAGATGGCTAAACTGTTATCATTCAACTTTATGTTTTCCTGTAGATTTTGGGACCTCCTTTTGTAAAACTCTAATGAATAAATGAATGATAACTAAATTTTTCCAAAACGTCTCTTTTGAGTCATTTTCTATGATTATGACTGTTGTACTATGAAGTAATACCCCAGATTAGCTTCTGCTGCCATATCTGTCAAAATGGGGGGTTTACACCTATATCACACAGGCAACAAGTTTGCCTAGGTAAAAACAGTGAGTTATCAAAGATAATATACGGTTATTCTTACTAAATGAAGATGTTTCACATTTAGAAAGTAATTTATTATTTCAAGCCAAGCCAGAAATAAAGTAGGATTCTTATGAGGAAACAGCTCATAACTCCCACTGAATTTGACAACATTTCAAGTTCATCATTTTCATTTATAAAATGCATTACTCCCCGCTCGATCTGACAACATTGTGAGTGTTTCTTCACAAGTGAAAGTAATTTTCAATTTATCATTCTATTTATTGAATGTCTACTCATTATTGCTAATGTGCTTAGATATTCAAGTAAGTGTGTTCAAGTTCTAGCTATCTCAGCCATTTCATTAACATGAAAAATTGGCATGCAATTCCTCCTTTATTCGTTTTTTACACCAAGGGTGTGTAGCGTCTCTTACTGGTTTTATGGAAACAGCTATAGACACGAGATCTTTAGTTATTGCCTTTTTCAGTATTGTGGTGACATTTTCGTCTTCCAATCAAACCTCATAAATATGTCTTGTTTACAACAAAATATTTTTAATCTTGATAACTATAGACACAAGTTCTTTAGTTTTCCAAGTTTCTTATTATGATTCAAAGATTTCAAAACCAAATAAGGATATTAAAGCAATCTTAAAAGAATAAGAAGTCCAATTTACATAACATGTAAGTTTGGTACAAGTTCGAATAGAATTTAGGATAATTTTGTCATTCCTATTATAACTTTTTTCCATAAGTAAAAAAATATAGGAAATATTCTTTCTTTTCCTTAGGAAAATTAGACACAGTTTGTCTTCCATAAGTAAGAACAAACTTTTGTTTACGGTATTGTTTCATTAATACATTAATAGAACTTGCAAAGTTCATTTTCAGTATTTTTGATAATCCATCCCTTAAAAATTAACTACCCATGTTTATATAAATAAAAAATTAATCTTTACAAGGGTTTAAGATCCAACTTGACGTTCTACCATTAATGTAGTTGATCTACTAGAAATGGTAAACTCAAAAGGTAATCTGCGGGAGATAATTGCCAACCTGAGCAACTCTTAGCCTGTATGGGGCACAGGGCATCATAATCCAGAATTGCAATGTCAAGTAGCATGTTTAACCCCATCTTATGTCTCGGGTCGAAGTTCTGAACAACCATACTCGATATAACTCATCCAATATAAAATCAGTAATTATACAGTCTCAGGTCTGACTATACGATTGTTGTATTACCTTGTTTTGCAATTCACCTAAGACTGTATTAGAGTAAAAAACAAACTCAAGTGATTTCATACTTGGATGGCAAATGACTTAATTTTAAGGGTATAAATATTTTGATAAAAATAAGGTTACCAAAATTGTGTATAAGGAAGCATGCATACAACCTTATAACACTAGTAATTTTAAAACTTTTCGTTTTAAAATTTTCTATAAATAGAAATCCTATAATTTTATAGACCACGTGCCATTTATAAAATTAGGGTTACCATGTTTACAATATTTCCAAGTATAAGTAACATTACTACGGATACGGTTAAATCCCAATGAGATATAATCAAATCCTAGATAGATACCAACAAGGATTTATTCCATCTTTACTAATTATTACGACATACCATAAATATTGTTAAAACGTTTATGTAAAATTTGTTTATTTTTTGCGTTGTTCCGTCGCGGGTTCCCTTGCGGAAACCACTAAACCCCTGCGTTATAGAACGTTTGCAAAAAAAATTACAAATTTACATATATAGTTCATGATTTAGCAAAGTGCATGTATCAAATATACATACAATAAGCATTTTAATCATGTACTTTTAGTCCGTATTAATTTTGAAAATCAATTTTTTGCATAATTATAAAAATCCCATTTATAAAACATGCAAACCATATTTACCAAAATTAATCATACTAAATAAGAATCAATTACCTAATTAAAACATTTAATTCAACTAAGGTCTTGCATACTTTAATAATTAATCAATTAATTCACGTAATGATCTCATGCATACCTTTAGACTACGCATGCATATAATATATATTAAACTTCATAACCATGGTTTACATGCATGTAAGCCATGGTGGACAATTTATAACTAGATAAATAAGCGACAATATATATTAAATCTAAAACACAAATTACCATATAATGAGCGAATTAGATATCATGTAAAATATGTCCATATTTTATTTCCTTATATATGTGACATAATTAAGGTAAGTATTATTTCTCTAAATAATTTCCTAAAATATTTTTCACATAAAAGGCAAGAAAATAATTTCATATATGCAACATTTTTACATATTTTTACGTTTTTTTATGTAATTACTACGCTATATGAGATGGCTCGTGATGCCACTGTTGGAAATCATGGTCTATAAAACCTAATATTACATTAATATTATACGATCTACGCAACGGATACAGATCACATATTGCATACATAATTAAAATAAAACGTAAACAAGTAAACATACCTTTAGCAACCAAGCTAGTGAAGAAACGAGACTTCTTCGAGTACACGAATGTGTGTTAATCATGCGAAACTAAAACCCTTCAAGTTGCTAAAGTAAGCAACCTCTACGTGTATCCACACTACACGTTAACCAATATCACCCGAATGCTAGCTCTACGAACCAACGCTCAAGAATACTACAAGTAGTCGAACTCAAACACCTTTCCCTAAGGGGGTGTTTAATTTCGTCGACTACAAGGAGAAGAGGAGAAGAAGGGATGGAATAAATAATGAGGTTTAGGGATCCTCGATTTATAGTGTTAGGATTAGGGTTACGTAGCTTTGGGAAAAAGCTACATAATCTTGACACTTTTGGTCCCTCTCTTTTCCATCCCCATAGTCAGCCCCAATAGGTACAAAACACACCCTTGGCGTTGACTTTTTGACCTTTCTAATTATTTATGTATAATTACATTTAATTACACATTAATTAAAAAGCCTTATAGTTAATTATTCGTAAACGAACTAATTAACGACCGTTAGTATTCTATCGTTAGAATATTAATACATAATAAATATACACTTATAACTATTATACACATTAATCGAGTATTAAATACATATATAATAAATATACACTTATAATATTATATACATACCAATAGAGTGATATCTAAGTGTATACGTGTGTAACCCCGTAGGCTCACGTATTCCTAGCTGTATAAATATTCGTATGACATAAGCACAAACCAACACTTATGTTCTATTGATCAGCTTCTGGTTATTTGGGTTATCTTTTTTTGTTTTTTGTTTTTTGTTTTTTATGTTGATGGTGATGAATGGATGATGATTAGGTTAGGAAACTGTCTTTTAGGTAGATGGTGATGATGGTTGAGTTTGGGTCATGCCCCAAATTCTATTTTGGTAGTGTACAATAACTGTACAAAGTTTGTGTCGTTAGTGAATATATGTTAGCGTTTATGTATATTGTTTGTGTTTTAATTTCACAACATTGTTGACACTTGTTTGTATGTCTGGTCGATTCATTCCCACAAGTACATAAAATACCCTGTTTGACCATTTGAAGTTAAATTATTTGAATATGCGTTATCACAATGACGTTAGTAAATCTATGTTAGCGTTTATGTATATTGTTTATGTTTTGATTTCAAAACATTGTTGACATTTGTTTGTATGTCTGGCCGATTCATTCTCACAAGTACATAAAATACCCTGTTTGACCATTCGAAGTCAAATTTATTGAATATGCGTTATCACAATGCATAAGATTGTCAAAAATCGCTTACCCAACAAAGAAGTCTTCAGTTTCATGTAAATGATCATCTTGCCAATCAACTTCAGTACCTGGTGAATCCGAATCCCAACCAAAATGCTCACATGACTTTTGCACTTATACTAGCATCATCATCCGTGTCATACATTAAACCATAAAAGTAATCTGGACTCTCATTTTCCAGGCTTAGCTTCCCTAAGTCGTTATCCAGTGTCGAACTAAACTCTTAAAAATCCTCTTCTTTAGTATTTTCTTCCTGGCTAAGCTTCTCTCTCAGTTTCTTACTGCCAGACTTTAACTCTACGTTAACTTCTCCCAATACCTTGATTTCATGATCACGAATAACCTTTCATTTAAACTTTTTAAGAGCCTCTTGTTGACTAACTTTTTCATGGCTTAGCTTCTCTATTACTTTGTGAGTGCTAGACGGTAATTCAAGGTTAATTTCCCCCAATACCTTGATTTTATCATTACGTTCAACCATTTTATAAAACTTATAGATGATAGTGAATTGTACCCTTTGATATGTAATAAAATGGATGGGATGATTTGTTTTGGTGATACGAGCAAGGTTTACTTATAGAGGAAGGAAAATTACACGACAAACTAAAAGGGACTCTTTAGGGATCAGGGACCAAATTTGTAGTTATGATTATCGAATTTATTAAAATCTTGAAAAAATGCAAAACTTTCTATCTGTTGAGGTACCAATCGTGGAATTGATTGTTGAATGTATGTGAGAGGGGTCAAGCGCGTTATCTTATCATAAACCAAACACCTCCATTTAAGGGTGTTTATAAGGGACCAACAGTGTAAATTAACAAATGGAAAAAAGGCGAGAGATTTACATGTGTGAACAAGCAGTTCATGGACCAAACATTGAAAATAAATCTATAAGTTCAGGGACTACTAATGCAAAAAATAATACTCACCTATTGACGAGGTATAACTTTTATTTGGACACGATTGCAGGATAATACAATTGACATAAACACTGACACACAAAAATTAAACAAAAACCATCGCCTATTCGTGTGACACACACAAACATAAACCTTAATTCTAAACAAAATACCTAATAACCGTTAATCTTTCCAAATAGATGAAAGTGGTGGTAGTGGAAGCAACTCTCCTGTCTGGTCGATTGTTTGTATACCCATGTTTAATTATCTTTTTTATGCATTTTTCTTTTGAGAGGGTGTATTATTGATTTCAATTATATTAATCTTTATAGATGACAACGGCGCTGTGGATATGAACGGCATGATGGATAACCTAGAAGAGAGGATATTGAATCTAGAAATGGTGTTTGCCTACCTTAAAAATAAGAAGATGCTTAAAACATAGGAAAACAAACTGAACAAAGATACACTTAATCTGATGTATCTTGTGGAATTAATAACTTGATTTATTAATGATGTAGTAGTAATTGTTCCGTTATCAACCCTAAAATTGGACCTTTAGTTAACGCTTCTCCAGTAACTCTAGTTAGAAATAGTTTGCTAACCAAACATTTTTGTTTTCAGAAACACCTTCTTTTGATGATACAGTCGATGAGGACATTGCAGAATTTGAAGTTGCATCTAAATCAAAAAGTTCCACCACCAAGCCAAAAAAGGTTACAGCTCATAAAGTTGCAATCCAAAAGGTTCAAACAAAAGCATTTCCTGCTAAAATCCCTGTTCCAATAAGGAATTGCATACATAGGCTTGTATTGGTAACAAAACCTTTGGAACAAGAAAACCAAAAGATGCAATAGTTGCAGGTCAAGACAGAAAGGAGAAAAAGAAGGTTTGAACAAGCGGGATTGTTGTTTCAAGTTAACAATAGACACTTTAAATGTGGACATGTTTTTTTGTGTTTAACAGTGGTAATTTACCCAACAATGAATTTGTTACCTTTAATGTTTGTTTGATCATACATTGGATGGTTGTTGATCAAAC